>OMNW01009538.1:25841-40028 GCA_900303245.1 Selene dorsalis
TGACACTAGGAGCTATTGGCATGCAGTTTTTTTTTTTTGCAGCATTAATAAGGAGCAAGATGATAGTTGCCTCTAAATATATTCTATCTCATCAACAGTTTGAGCTGAGAGTTAGGTTACAGTGGACAGTCTGCAAGGTGAAACACATGGCAGGAGTCCCAGGGAATTCAACGTCAAGTTTTTTTTTTATTATTAGTCCTTGTCTGTTGTTGTACACGTGAGTGTGTGTGTGTGTGTGTGTGTGTGTGTGTGTGTGTGTGTGCCTGTGCAGAGGCTTCTTAAGATGCTGGCAAAGGCATCTTTTTGAAAAGGTGAAAACATAGCTGACACAAACTCAGACCCCATTTACACCTGGTATTCAAATGCGATCTGTATCCATCTGACCTTATCTCAATGAGGACCAAACATGTTAATGCAGAATGTAAATGCATTGTGATCAGGATGTGATCAGATGGATCTGCTTGACCGCTTCTGGAGGTGATCTGGCTCACACTGCATGCAGATCTTAGGTAGGTGTAAACATAATCTTTGACACCTACAGCTGATTTGCCGCCAACTTGAATGACTCAAGTGCAGGTTCAGCTGTGTGGAGGACAGGGTTCTGATCTCAATGAGAATAACTGGGACACACTGAAATACCAGGTATAAACGTGAAAATGAGGATCAGGTGTGGATACAGATTACATTTTGATAACTGGCGTAAACAAAATATAAAAACACACACACTTTCTGTCTCTCTCTCTCTCATTTTCATACTCACTAGACACAAGGGTGCACACGTACACACGGGTATAGAAACATGTACAGCATATACACAAGTGCTTAATGCATGTGTGTATACTCACACAGCAACTGATGCGGAGTCACACAGAGCAAAGACAGTTTCTCATCATCAAAATTATGTATTCTGCTCCTATTACAGTACACTGGGTTACTCCTTCTTTTGTGAGTACTTTTAACAAGTCTGGCCATTACAGACTTCTAACTGCACTGCAGATATAGATCAACTGTCGATCAGAAATTTACATTAGTCTAATCTCCTTTTCCTTGTAGCTGTGAACTGACAGTATGGAAATGTCACTTCAGTATAAATTTCTCACACCAGAACAATCACATTGACTGATTTACAATGTCTCCGAATGATAAAACACGATTAAGTTCAGTGAAGCTGCAACACCATGAATAGCTTGTTTTTGTGTGGTAATAAAAGATTCATTGGAGTTTATTTATCGTGTGGTGTCTTGTCATATGAAAATGATTAACCAGCTCTTTCTGATGTTTCCTTTCAACCATATCAGACAGCATTTCATTTCCTTGTACTGCTTTATATTTTTTCATGCACTAGCAATGAAAACGTGTTTCATCACGGATAAGACAGAAATTGAAGTGTTTCTTATTTGATCATGTGAGACTTAATACAAAGTTTTGCATGGCGGGGGTTGCAAATACAAGCAGCCCTTTGCCCTATGTACAAAAACAAGGACTAATGACTGCTGCATCACTAGTATGGCACATCAACAGCCAATCACAGTGCTGTAAGCTCTCATCACTGCCACTAAATGTGGCACTACACCACCAGACCAAGACCAAAGACAAACGCTTCTCAAAACTACGACTACCCCCCCCCAGCCAGCAGCGGCTCCACTGAAAGCAACGTCACTACAACCGTTAGCCCGCGTTAGCGTCACCGAGATATGCTACGCTAGCGGCAAGCTGGCTAGCATTAGCAACATTTGCAAAAACTTAATACTATGTGGAACAGCGATATATCTATTATTAACACACCGTCGACACTCGGGTACTAGTGAAAACAGACACAGCATTAAGTAGATATCGAGGTACTCACCCTGTGGAGAAGAAAATCCGGTCCCAAGTAAAGATGGTGCTCCTTAGCCGCTCGTAGTGTCCTCTACCTCGGTATATCCAGTCCGGTGTTAGCTCCATGTTTGGACTTGGAAACAAGTTCGACCTCGTCGACAAATCCCGTACAGAAGCTGAACGAGGCAGGTAAAACTTTAAAAAACATAATGGGGTGTCGACAGTCCACCAGCCAGTTTGATAGTTCCCTTCAGTGGAGGACAATCTCAACAGGTGCACCGACAGCTCAGGTGAGGGTGAGGGCCCTAACCCTTTGACCGGAACGCACGCACGCGCACATGTACTATATTAGACACGAGTCTCTTACTGTATGTGTGCAAATACAATAGGCCCTATGTTGAAGCATATAAAGAAAAATTCTAGAACCAAATATGATACAAAATTTATTGAGGAGGAAGAAAGAAAAACATGTCTCATATTAAGAATATTGGAGCTTGCAGTATACATCGATGACTTTAATTTAATTCAAAATAAGTAAAGTTTTGGACGTCAGGGATAAATACGGTAATGCAGAAGGGAGATTTATCAAATTTGGATTCATGTTTATAAAATGTTCCTAATCAGAACAAGGGATTCACAAGTGCTTTTCTTTTTGTTTTAATAAGATGATGTGTTTGGCTTTTAAATTGATTGTATAGTTTGTTTGTCACATTCTTTCTTGAAGGATCTCCAGACAAACCCAGTCAGAGGGCGTGTAACTTTATTTTCAGCTCATGTTACCATTAGTGTACCATATCTTATTTGAAATAGAATTGTTCTAGCATTTACTCAAAACCTTTGAGTTTTTATTCTAATGATCACACTGCTGTGCAAGCTGCTAGAGAAATGATTTCTAAACCGTATGCTGAAACAGTTATTTGAAAATATGCTTAACACTTTTTTGAGACTTTAACACTCCTACTCTAAAGTGACAACTGGTTGAGAAGCAAATCTTTGTGTGAGCTGTTTGTTTCTCAGACTGTTTGCATCTCTTGATATAAAGCTGTAACAGACATTATCTTGTAAACATTTGAGGTTGCAGGTCAGTTCAATCTGCAGAACAGATTTATAATATAGTTTTACAGTGGATACAGACTTTCTGTTTGGTGTTTACGCTCTCACCTCGTCAGTCCATTCAGCACAGTTCGACCAGGGGTGATAATAATAGATTTCCCTCCAGAGAGTTTAGGTACATGTGGAGAAACTCTAACATCAGCTATTATGTAGAGTCTCGTATGTGTGGGCAGCTGCTGTGAGGTCATTTCCTATACCGAGGACCTCAGAGCTCAAAGGGAATGCATTATTTAGCAAACACCTTGGGCTAAGCACCAACCACAACACAGCCATTTAACAACAAAACACCTCAACCATTGTGTGAAAATAGTGAGCAGCACATACAAAAATGTCATATGAAATGTTACAGCAATGATAGAGAGACAACCACGATCACAGCGAGCTCCAGGTTGGCAGTGAGTGAGGCTGAGTGTATCATTGCTGAGCAGAGAACAGAAGATCAGCAGTTTAGATGTAATTATGATATGAAGAACAGTGAAGCGAGCTGTCACATGAACCCATTTGTTTGAACTGGAGTGTTTCACTGACATATGGCTGAATATCAGCTGTGTGGACTAAATGTAAAAGTGACTCTCTCTATGTGCCAAAAGCAAGATTCTCATGAAGCCAAGTGAACGTCATGTTTAAATGATTAAAGCTAATGTGCACCATTAGTCTCTAAGGGAGACTGGGTTTGCAGTGCTCCAAAAGGAAACCCCCCAGATGACATCAGCCAAGAGAGATATAATCCACAAAACCAGCCAAACCCCACAACGCTTCTGATACTGAAACATAAGTATTATTCAGAAATCAATAACCTAAATTTCCCCACAACACATTTGTGAAACAGAAGGCAAACAAAAAGAAATGTTAAAAATGAAAATGAAAAATAAAGCTGCAGCCACCTTGTACCTTTGTGATATTCTCCAGCAACCATCTCCTGAATGAAAAACATGGACAGGAACTCATTATGTACACTGCATTTTAACTCAACAAGATAATACTTAGATTAAGAAGGTAAAGCAATTATCTGGCAACTCAAAAGTGATAAAACACTCAAGTTAGCACCAAACCTGTGCTTCTAGTTTGAGGTGTATGTTTGAGGCTCATAAATGATAGAAGCAGCAGCAAGAGGCACAGTGCAAACCCAATTATTATTCCAGAAAGGTGTCCTGAAGCAAATGATCTGACTTTTGACAGGTGAGCTCGTTGAGCAGCTGCAAGTTCGCACTATACACCCAAGCCCTAACAGGACCCAAAAAAATGATGGCATTGAGGGGTAACTGGAAGGAGTTATTTTGAGCACACCTAAATGAAGTCTCATTTATTTACTCCATGGTCAGGTGGGTGACTCACTCAGAGCATTTGCACAGCCAGTTAAATCACATCTCCAAAAAATTAACAGCATTTGGTTCCAGAAATAAAAGGTTGAAGGTACAAGTCAGTGTAACTATGACATCCAAGGTGCATTTCTTCAAGAGATTTCCATTCACCAAGCTTATAATTGTGTCGCTGGAAGCTAAAGATAAAGAAAACTGATTTCACAAGCTGCAGGTTAAATGAATTCAGTTTCCAAATCTGGGTAACTTTTGAATTAATTTTGCAACTATTGTTCTCATTAGCAACGACAAAGCATTTTGAATTTGTCATAACTCTAATTCATGCCTCTTCTCTGAAGCAGCTGTGGCCAAGGCTCCTGGGTATTGCCGTATTTAGAGCTGTCTGCCATGCCAAAAAAAAGTTGCAGTAATTAAAAGTATTCACATAAATCTATAGGATGGTTTCATCGTCTGGGAGTTGAAAAAAAAAACATTTCAAAATCTGTGTGACTAGATACTTAGATGGAGAATTCAACCTGATTATTTTTGTCTTTGTTGTGTAGGAGTGTTTTGAGGTTTTACTTTTGGCACATTTCACCAATCGTATTGATAAATACTGTGCTTTAAATTGTCAGTCTTGGATTTGGATGTTGGATCGCGCATCATGCCTTTAACAGAAGCTTATGATGTGCTGCCAGAATGTAAAGTTACAGTCCCAAAAGGAGAAAAGAATCAGGTCATCATAACAGAGTAACACACAGTCTCTGATATGTCTCCCTCTTTTTACCTTTTTCAGGAAATATGGTGAGCAAAGAGGACACCAAATGCGTTGTTCTCTCAAATTCAGATGAATCAGATTCAGAGACAGGTCCATCACACAGTCTTGATACCCAGTCCGGACCAGAATCAGGCAAGCAGCAAGTGAAGAAAAGAAACAAAGCCTTACAAGTGCGTTTTAAGGATATCTGCGAAGCTCAGAATGAGCATCGGGGAAGACGTTCCAGATCCATTTCTTGTAAAGTAACACACAGAAAATACATGACCATGCCTGCCAGACGCTCTATTCCAAATGTGACCAAGAGCACTGGTGTCCAGACCTCACCGGACCTCACTAAGCGATACAAGACTTTCCCTTTTGAGAGGAAAAAAGGACATACATTCAAACATACTGCTTTGGTGGAAGATTACAGGAGACAAAACAATGGGTTTTTAAGTGATATAAAGGCTGCGGGAGAGGATGGACAACCTATTGGGGAGTCCTCTAAGTACAAGGGTAAGATTGTGGGGCAGACAAAAGCATTGCTTCACCACACTGATGACAGCAGTGATACAGAGGATTTGCTTTCCAGTGCCAACTGTGTGGACGGACCCTCGTGCCCAGATTCCTCACATTTCTCGGAAGAGGGCCATCCGAGCAGCCCCCCTTCCAAAAGCGAACAAGAGTACAAGGTTTGTGGAACAAGGACCAAACACAAAGGATTACCCAAAGAAGACATGGATGCTGGTGCATCCTCAAAGCGTCAGCTGGCTAACTCAGAATTTTCACGTGACAAGTCAAAGGGCAGTGGTCCTGTTGCGTGGAACTCTTTGACACAGGTGGAGTCACTGGGAAGCCCCTCTGTGAGCTGTAAACGGAAAAAGGGCGTGCAGCTAAATGAACAGCAGTCACATACACTTCCCCATAGTGCCAAATGCTCTGTACAGTCACAAGGGCAGTGTCGGACAAGGCATGTATCAGCCTCCTCTAAACTCCAGCAAACAGTTGGGGGGGACGAGGGCTTTCCTCCAGGAGACACAAGAGCCCCAGGCATGGGGAGCAGCCAGCAGATAATGCCCTTATCTGGAGACAAGGATATCAAAGCACAGCTGCAGGCCATGGAGAGCCTCATCTGCTCGAGCCAGGAGACCATCAAGGTTCTGCTTGGAGTTATTCAAGAGCTGGAGAAAGGTGAAGCACAGAGAGAGGGGTGAGTAGACTAAGCCTCACAGTGCAAACCTTTACATTAAATATGCAGTCAAACATACACAAATATACACTGTACAT
This sequence comes from Selene dorsalis, assembly GCA_900303245.1. Lineage (NCBI taxonomy): Eukaryota > Metazoa > Chordata > Actinopteri > Carangiformes > Carangidae > Selene > Selene dorsalis. The sequence continues at coordinate 32,115 of OMNW01009538.1, forward strand.
GTGCCGATTTCAGCGTGGTGCCAGGAAAAAACGATGATAAAGGGTAACTCTTATTCATTACACATTGAGTCATATTTTCTTAGCTGTGGCTATTATGTGTCATGGTTATTATAATATTATTTCCAACAAGGTCAGCTGCTAAAATCTGGGAACACGGCAACGTCACAGTTTGACAGGACAAAAAATAGCACAAGCAGAGAGCTGAACTGGATGTAAACTACCCGACAGTTTAGTCAGATTATTTTTAACCACTTTTATTGGGAGTTAAATCCAAAAGAGAGAGAATCAGAAATGTCAGTAATAATCCCCTGTATCGCAGTAAAAACTGTGTACACAATACAGCAAGTATTATAGGTCAAATTTGATCCAGGAAGTCAGGCTGTAAACCGTGATGGATGTGTCAATGGACTGGATAACCTGGAGGTGTGTTTCAATCCTGTGTGACTGTATGAATGCTCGTTTCTTTCCTCATCAGATTATTTTGCAGCAATGTCGTTGACCATTTTATTCGATACAATTGCACAAAAACCCATGTTGTGAGAGATGAAGACCATTACTGAACAGAAATCTCCATCCAGTCTGGCAGCTCTGTGAAGTAGCACATGAAGCTGCATCAGCATGCTAACATGTTCACTATCATAAAGGTAACACTATGCTTTGTGGGCTTATGTATACTGTATTGACCATCTTTAGCATATATTTGCCAAATAGCGCTTAACAGTTCATCCTCTGGGGACCATGAATGTCTTTTCAAAATATCACAGCCATACGTCACATAGGTGTTAATATATTGTATTTCAGTAATGTCATATTTCATTAGATATATGCCTTTAAAGGAGAGAATGCATTAACATGCTTCATAAAGTCTTCAAATCATGTCCACAGCCAGACTCTTGCAGGATTGCAATTGTAAAAATCAATGTACTCAATTTCTAAAACCCATGTCAACACACAGCAAATTGTATTTAAGCCTTATCCTCATCCAGTGGAGAACAAGGCACCCTAGTGTGGCTCTGTGGAACTTGGTTTTAAAGGCCCAATTAGTGCAGCCTCATAACACTTTGCCTTTCATCTCAACAAAACTGTGCCTGCTGTAGTGCCTTCACCATGTTGTGTTCCATCAACGTTATTAGAGAGGTGCAGTTACAGGATGCAAAGCCGGTCTTGTTTGAATGGTTGGATGGTCAGATGGCCTTCGATAGCTAACTATAGTTTCAGATGAACCAAACAGCGACTGAAAACCTCCCTGGCCTCACTGGGAATAAATATGTAATGTCCACTGACTTTTATGTTGCTGCTTTGAGCATGCATGCAGTGAAGAAAGGAGAGAGGCTAATCTATTGATCCAGCGGGAATACAGGAGCCATGTTCATGAAATTCACAGGTTTACTTCACTGCTTACATTGGGAATAACATTATCACTTCATGTCAGACTTCATTTCATTTGTGTGTGATATGTTTCACATCTCTTAAGTGGTCAGTCAGTGACACCTGCAGTATTTGATGTATGGCACTGATTTACATGCCTGTAGTGAACTGAGATAAGACGCAGTTGCACAGTTTTTCATTTTCTTACCCCATTACAGCATAAAGCTTAAACTGTAGTGTTCAAGGTCTTTATCTTTATGTGGTTGTAAATGTAAATACACAGAATATTATAGTCCATTGCATGATCCCATATTTCATTGCAACAACAGTCAATAACTATATGTGATGTACATCGGCTCAGACTTGTTTTCCCTAAACAGCAATAAAGGTCTGCCTGTGCTAATCATTGTGCTCCATCATACAGTAAATATTATTCAAAAAATAATATTTGCAGCTCTCTTCTGCTGTATCTGTAGTGTATACCACATGCTAAATGTGTGGAGCACACAGCATTTAACCCTTAAATAGAGCCAAAGATGCCATGCAAGACAATGTGACCTGACCTAACCGTAGCTTTTGTACACGTTATCAATCCAACACAAAATACCATGCAGCTCTCAGGGAGGCAGAGCAGCAGGCACGTAGGCAGGGGGTATGACAGAGAAACTGAAATGACGAGGGCAGGACATATCCCAGGACAGCTGACGTGGGCAAACAACACAGCAGTGTATCTGTGCCAACAAACAGTCAGCTTAGAGAATGACTTTCAGAGGTGCAGTTATTTTTTTCCCACAAGAGGAATCTCTGAAATCATTCTCTGTGGCATTCTGGCTTTAAAACAGTGCCACTACAGCGCATTGGGTCATCAACATTTTACCCTGAATGGAAAAAAGAAGGGTTTTTTTTGTGTGCTGAATACACGTAGTGATTATAAATTTAGGTTAATGCGCTTTGATTATGCGACTGAAGCTCTTTAAATTACAAGGATGTACATGAAAAGCCAGGCAGCAGCATAGCACTAGTGCAGACCTTGTCTGCGCAGTGAGTTACTGTCCTTGCTCACAGCTGTTCAAAGAGACTTCATTTGAGAACAGGGCAGGATGGATGAACTTGTTGACTTTAAGCTCCCATCAGCATTTTCGATCCACACTGAGGCTGTTCTGTCTCCCCTCATTGAGGTCACCTCTCATGTCATGGTGAACAGTTGAGGTCCAGCCCCTCCACATGTCATCCATCAGGGTGAAGGGCTACCGCGACAGCAAGCAATTACATGTGCAGCTCTAACATGGCCCCTCCTCTCATCCCCCATACAACCGCAGCATACCATCACATGCAGTGACATATAGCTCAAATAACAAAATGCCCACCTGCGTGCTTATGTAAACTCAAACGAGGAAATGTGAATGAAGAACTAGTGATATTAAAGACAGTGACTGCCACTGTATATTTGATGGGTCCTCTTTGACATGTGTGTATGTGCGCTTCTGTCATGCCCCAGAAGTATATTGTTTATGGTTGGTCCTGTGGAGGTTTTCTTCATACATAAAACCCCCAAACAGTTCCTTGAAGCAGTGCACACATGCCATAAATACTGGAGACAGCAAATTGAGTTGGATGAAAAGTAAAAACAGATGTACAGTATAGCTCAGAAGATACAAAGATATTGATTTTTCATTTCATATGATTCATTCAGCATTTTGTTGCCACTTACTTCCTATTGCCTATAGAATAGAGACACAGAGCAAATTTTAAAACTATGTCATGGCAAAGCAAAGTAATCCTATTATGTAAAATCAGCAAGTCTACACACTTGATTAACTGAAACAGAGAGAACTGCAGGATCAAAACCCCTGCTGCAATTTTAACTGTTAGGAATAAACAACAAAGGGTGGAAAAACAAGCTGAACGAATCTGTCTGATAGCCGATGCCCACAGGTGTTGAAACATGACGCTCAAGCCTGTCACCAGAGATCACATATATCTTTTCATCTCTCTTTTTTCAGGCTCTCCTACCGAACAGGACAAGACACAGCAAACTGTGACACTTGTCGAAACAGCGCGTGCATCATTTACAGGTGGGCCCACTTCACTGCCACTATGTCATTAATGCTGTTTTCTGTGTGATGGAAAGCATCCGTGTGAAAGAGATGATACCAGAGGTGTTTGGTGTACATTAACATTTGCATTTACATTCATTTGACTGAGGCAGTAGCTACAGTTAATCTAAAATTAAATGAAAGTTTTTGTATGTGTGTGTGTGTTGCAGTAAACTGAATCATAAAACCAACTTCATCATGGGTATGGAAAGAATAAGTCATAGGTAAATGGCAGTACCATTATTAGGAGTATCGTGCACTGTTGCCTGTTGCACCAGTGGTTGCTGGGGAACGTAACCACAGAATATATGAAGACGTTAGATTTATAGCATCCCATAAAAATGTCAATTACTTTAAAACAAAGGCTGGGTTAAGTATTACAGTACTGGCAGTCTTAAAAAGACACTGTATCCCTGTCACAGCACACAACTGGTTTGTGAGGTGTAAGGATTCTTGTATTTTCTGAGCTGAAAAATGGCTCTGAAGCAGGTGGGAAATCCACTCAAGCTGTAACCTTGTGTCATTTGTCACTTCAATCCAAAAGCTTCCACTGCTGAACCCTTGTGTTACCTTGTTCTCTAAAACAGGAAACAGACAGCTGGTTGGAAAATACTCTCAAGCCCAGAAATAAACTCCTGTACACTTAAACCTCTCAATTGTTTTCACATAGATGTGAGTGAGTAATAAAAAAAAAACACAGTCACAAATTAGAGAGGTCAAATCGATATCCTTTCTGGATATGAAAGTAAAGGGATTGTTCCCAACTTCTGCTTTATGCTTCATTTTTTACAGCTACACAGTAGAGAATGTTATTTTTCTCACCAGCAAGATAATAAGTGTTTTTTTTACTGCAGAGAAAAGGAACACTGTCCTGATCTTGACAAGATGCCTCCACTCTCTTCTCCCTTGATGAGTGCATTGTGTGTAACTGACCCAGATTGTGGTGGAAGACCAGAGAGGAACTTGAAAGCAGGACCTTCATTTCATATCAGAAACAGGCAGATGAGAAAACACTGGGCCTCAAGCGAGAACCATTTTTGGCAAGTGGCAAGTGTCATATTCACCAATTTTCACATATTTAGAAGTTCCTCTTAGGCACAGATATATTTCCTCAAGTGGTCCAGGCCTGTTGTGTGAGGCTTCCTTCCTCCACATGGAAAAAAAGAAAGAAATTTAAAGATCCTTATCTGAATACAATTTGGTTCAGCTGTTCTGTTGCGGAAATAAACTAAAACAAGCAATAAAATAAAACTAAACCTGATGTGTTATAAAGAGGAAAATAAAATTATCACCCTCCAGCAGCTTCCTCTAATAAAGCTGCTATCCAGGGGAAAACTCCCCCATTACACCTGACAGTAAAACATCACCTATAATTAAAATGAACCTCTCGTCCATCACCATGACTGTCACGTCTTCTCAACCGCCCCCCATCTAAGTCATGGCTTGCTTTCCTCTAGCAAGATTCTATAACTCAGTGTGGCCTTGCCCAGAAGACATGACAGAGAGAGCTTTATTGATATTTTTCATTTATTTCATTACGGATGAGGCAAATCTAGCTGTTTTTCTTTTGTTTGTTTCAAACAACAGGTTTTAACGCTCCTTGATTATGCTAATATTCAAATGATGTACACGCACCTACTCATGAGCAGGTGGCTCTCATCAAGTTAAAACTTGGCACGAATTGTTCAAGCAAGCCTCAGGGGGAAAAAGAAAGACAGGTTTAGAATAAGAACAGAAAAATGTCTGTACATCAGGCTCAGCAGTGCAACATGACAAAACACTTCACATCAGAGATTTTGGTGACATACACCCTGATCTTTGTTGCACACTAGCACCACAACTTATCCAGACGTGCCTAAGAAGCAAGACTAAAGACTATTTCATGTTTTACTCCTTGTGCATCAAGAAAAAGGAGCTTTGGTTTGATGTTGGTCTGGGTAGAATCAAAAATAGAAACAAAAGGTTTTTCTTCCATCGATACCTCTCTGAGAACACAACAGGATAACAGAGACAGAGTGCTGCAGAGTGACAGCCACTCTTGCTCCCTAAACCATTGCAAAACAGAGAACAGCTCTATAAAACTGGAAAACAGATTCAAGCGAGAGAGAGAGCCCACCAATTGATTACCACTCCTCAGTGACAATCGAAAAGCTGAACCTAAAGATCTTGGTAAAGCAACACCAAGTTACTGGACCTAAGTCGAATTCTGTATACAGACCCATCCCTGTTCAAATACATTACATTTCTGAAAAGATGGTCTGAAGTGAGTTTGGGGCCAATTTTGTTGATAAGAAAGGAATGGCCCAGTTTTCCCAAACGATTTGGCACTTTATTCCTCTTTACTCTCTCTGGTGTCAACAGCGATGTCAGATTATATTTGACAGTTAGTTTAGAATGCTATATATTGGTACATGATACTCGCTGGCTCAGCTCCTGACTCATTTGGCCACTACTTTGAGTAAATCTTTCTTATGGTGAACCCCAAGGTCTGGTCCTGGGCCCCAGGGTTTTCCTTTTAGTACATGCTGTTATTTTAGGTCCTATCTGCAAAAGTTTTTCCATTTTTAAGCAGATGATGCTCTTCTCTACATCTCACCTTGTTCAGGTAAATAACACCAGATTCTAGTTTGGACACAGGCCAAAAGTTTCTGATTGCATTTTTGCTTCACATTATCTCAACATTTCACCATTGCCAAGGTGATCCTCTCCCACAAGAGGTTTCCTCTTGTGGTACATCTGTAAAAAATATGTTTATAAACTATTGCACTGCACTGTTTACAAGCCATTTTAAGAAGCAAGGAATAATTGAAGTTATATGGTTGGTAAGGTAATGAATGTGACCTCATCCTCAAGTTAGAATTACTAGGTATTTCCATAGTAACCAAAGTCAACAGGTCAATAAATGTAATAAACCCTACCTGAAGGCTGCTGCAGTGCATCACAGGCGCCAGTGCTGAATGATAAATAATTCAGGATCCCCTGACTTTATGGAGCTTAAAATTAGAAAGTTTGTCCCATAGCAGACCTACCATAACCAACACTCACAGTTTGGCAGGTTCCATTGACAGAAATTAAATTATAGTTATTTCAGTCAATGATTACAGTCTTTCTTCATAATGAATAATGAACAAATAATTCATGTGATATAGAAAAAAGGGCAGGGAGTTTAAGCAGAGAGGGTATGTGAGAGTATTTATAATTGTAAATAAATGGCCCTATGAGCTCATGAATGGTACTCCCTGTGTCTGGACTTACAGTTTAATTATGTCTTGCTGCAGATAAATGGAGCAACGGAGTACATTTGGGTTTCATTGGACTGAGAGGCAGCGTTATAGATGTAACAGTAATACAATTTGGAAGACTGACAAAGCCAGCATAAAGGAGCAAATCCTATAGCACATAACCGAGTCTTTCTTTTTTTTTTCTTCTTTTTTTTTCCATCTGATCTTATCTTGATAAGACAAAGTGTGCCAACCTGGTGCATCGCTGAAACAACTTGGCTTAATTAACAATCTCTGAACAAATTCTGGTGGCAAAAGAAGTGCCTTCAGCCTACTGTCATTAAGCCAAAGCATGTGGTGTGGTAATGAAATCACAATGAAGATGCACTCTGCAGAGTTCTAATAAAGTGGAAGATTATCATTTCATCTGTGCTGTGCATCATTAAACTGTTGTTGATTTCAGTTCATCCAAACATTCACTGAACAGAGCAGAGCTGAAGTTGGCAAGCAGGGTGGTAATCCATCACAGTCCCATCTATCTCTGCCAAAGCAATTGTCATAAATATCTTAAATTCTGCAAATAGTGCTGTTTAGTATTCTTCAGTAAAATCCACCAGTACAAACCCTCCGAGACTGAAAAATGAGAGCACCTCTTCATGGTTTATCTCTGGTCTTTATATCAGATGTACTGCATAAAACTACCTCATCACTCACACTGCTGTATGACATCATCACCAGCATCCCTTTTATTATGAAAGTCTATTATCCAGTGAGTTAAACTGCTGATAGGGCAAAAGTAATCACCTTTCCGTACAATCCACTCTGTGTGACACATCAATGAGGAGGACTGAGTACATATGGACCATAGCCAAGTTTAGACCAAAAGACCAATTACCCTCTAAAAGTTAGACAGAAAGTGCATGTTGCAACTGTAACCAAGATTAGCAGCCGCTGAGACATAGCCCTTAATTTCAGAGCAGTCCAGCATCTCCTATGTCCGATAAATTCAGGTTTGCAGCAGCTGCTGAGCTCAGGTAGTCAATCTATGGGTGTTATCCAGACTTAAGCCTTTCCTCTTACAGTCTCCACAGCATACTGCAGCATCTCATACATCACTGCAACAAATAGGGCATACATATGGCGAGTAGAAAAGAAGGGGAGAGAGAGGCAGAAAGTATGGACGATAAATCAGGGCCAGAACTATAATGACATTGTCCATTATATCGGGG
>OMNW01009538.1:42341-55934 GCA_900303245.1 Selene dorsalis
AAAAAAAAAAAAAAAAAAAGTTGAAAAAAAAAAAAACGAATGGAGCAAAAATGCCTCAAACCAAAAGTACCAGGCAAGGTTTGTTGAGGAGTGTCATTTTGTCAGGCACATAGCAGATGATTCATGTTCTTTTGTTTCCGAAATGATGCTTCCAAAATTTATTGCATGCCCCAGGAATAAATACATTAACACTAGCACTACAAATCAATAGCAATAAAGTGAAAGGAGATGGTCTATTATAGTACATTTATCCCATGCTTGAATACAGGCAGTTAATCAAGGTCTGCTTGGCCTCTCAATGGTTTCATTTGGATGGGATTAAGCCCCACATATCTCACAGGCCTGAGAGATTTAATCGGAGAGAGAGTTCAACTACGGTGCTGGAACGAAATCAGACGATGACCAGCCTGGGATTACACTGGCGGATGTGGAAGTCTGATGTCAGGAGCAACCCACATTCTGGCTCTTTTTTTTTTAAACACAAATATAATCTATGCAGGAAAAGCCCTTTTACCGCATTCAGAAAAAAAAATACTGAGATGATCCAAAGGAACTCTATTACCCAGAGGAATTTCTGAAATATGGATATGTGCCGCAAAAAAATATGTGCTGCCAGGGTGTCTGTCAATGCATTTGAACTGTTTGCCTCCCTCCCAGCCTCCATCTGGACATCAGTGGATTACTAAAATAAAAAATAAGTCAACAACTGAGTCATAAATGTTATAGCTGCCCGAATCATGAGCTTTAAAACCTTTCTGATTAATGTTCCCGATTTCACTGTTTTCCAAAATCCAAAATCTGTAATGAAGTCCTTTCTGTGCAATACAAAACTTAGAAACCTAAATATTCAGAAATTCTTCTTTTCATCCTTGTGTTACAGTGTCGAGCTCGACTTCAAGTTGCAGGAGGACAAGCTACAGCCCCTGATGAAGAGACTTTGCCCCCTGGACAGCCAACAATGCCCTGCTCTGCCTTACTCTAATGAAGTGTTCACATCCACCCCGAAACGCAAGTCCAAGACAGAGTCCAAAAAGCATGCTCGTTGGAAACTGTGGTTCCTTTGAATAAAACACGAAGGCTTTGGAAACTGCCTTTTTTATTGGGCACATTAATACCCCCTGTTATTCTCAAAATGGATGAAAGAATATTCACAGGGAGTAATCAACCCGTGGGAATGGATAACGACAGAAACCGGTTCATTTGAGTTGTGACTGCACGTCAAGCCAGCTGGGGGACAGCAGAGACAAAAAAAAAAACATTTTAAATTCTGTCAAACCTTTTTCTGGCATGTGTGCTGGAGAGATCAACACACACCTGCAAAAACTAGGTGAGCTTTGGGATACATTTTGTACATGTATTCTGTTTGGCTGGACCCATTATGGTCCTAGTGCCACATCCCTGATTATGAGTGAGTGATCAAGTGACTGAGGGACTGAATGACTGAGTGATGCCATTGGTCGGCTGAGTTTTGGATGTTGCATTTGATGTAGTGCTAACATTTTCTATTACATAATCAGATCCACATCTGTTTTCATTTTCTGACCCCTTTAACGACTTTTGTCACCTAGCAACAAATCTAGTGACTTTTTGAACAAAACTTACTACTACTACTTTCCATAGAAGCGTCACCACTGCTGCACCACAAGCAAGAGGCTGTGCTCTGCGTGAGAAGCAAAATAAGAAAGACATTCTGTCGCTTCTAACTTCCTCTCTGACTTATTATTTGGTCGAAAACCACAGAACAGTCTTTGTTACTTTAGTGTCTGATGGTTTTGTCAGATAATGCTTTAGTTGTTGAATCAGGATCTCAACAGCAGCAGAGGAGCAGCTCAGAAATGACTTGAAGTTGACAGCTGATTAACATGTCCTCTTAATGCGGCCATGTTTCAGTCGCTATTTCAAACCTGTTCCACTATCCGACAACGAAAACAGGATGACATGTAAATGAAAACAGCTTTATCGTATTAAAATACTAGCCCATATAGGTGATCACAGAGAGAAAGAGATAACAGATAAAGGGCTGACATAAGGCAGAATACAAATGCCTCGTGATGACATCATGTATATGGTAATTAGCACATTGAATCCTCCATTTACATTTTCAGGCTCTAGTGACATTGCATTGAAGGTAGTCGTTTACAACATCTTCATTTCCGCACATTGACCATATGCACTCATACGCTAATTTTCAAGTTTGTTGGCTGTTTAAAGATTGATGTTGTTTATATATGCCAGTTAAAAGCACCTCTCACTTTATGTTAACAATTTTGAATTGTATCCTACAATGCAACGCACTTTTGGTCTTTCTTCCCTTAGAGCATATTGCTTGGCAACAAGAGGAGGCGCCATGTGGAGGGCCTTTTATGAGTGAAGCTATAATCTTTGAATGGACATCCGCCCCACCTCCGGCAAAGCACAAACATTTGACTATTGAGGGGAACATGCGTAAAAGACTGAAACACAGTACAGTACATGGTAGTATGCCACTACTGTTCTTATAACCCTGTCAATTCTCTCCTCTTCCTCCTTATCTGTTAATAACCTGCTCAGTTTGTCTGTCCGAGTGAACGTCTGCCTGCCTTTGTTACTAACCCCCGTCTCCTCCCTCTCTTTGTAACTCTGTCCCTTTATCTCTCTCCGTCCTTTCTTTCTCTGAATTTTAGCTCACTGTGCTAAACTGTCTCGTCTTTTTCTGTTGGCTACACTTACAAATAATGTTCAGAAGCTATATTTTAGAATATCTATCCTTTTTAGCAGAGACACAGAGGAAATTTTAAAACATATACAGTATGTCCGGGCCCCTCCTCTTGAAGCAGGTACAATTGTTGAAAATGCAGAACAAGTGTTCTAGGTTAGGTTGGATTTTATAATAACACATATAAAGTTTTGACTACTTCAGAGTATCAGAGGCAGAGTATTTTCTATGATGATGTAAACACTTTACTTTTTTAGTTTTACTCTTTGTTCATTTGCTTTTTGTTTGTTTATTTTTCATTTTGTCATTTTTGATTCCCAACATAAAGTAAAGGCTATTTTAACATTTCTCTTTGAGTCCATTAAGAGTTTGCCTTGCCTCACTTATTGTGTCACAGCAAAGCTCTGGTGTGAAGTCTAGATCCTGTTGTATTTTTAGATAATTTGTTTCATGTCCAGTTAGCAGTTACTTGAAGTGTTGTTTTGTAATATTGATTTATCTTTCCATTCAACTGCAAGTCCCGTCTTGTACAATTGAACAACTCTTTTCTTTTTTTTTTCCCAGCAGAAAACAATTACAGAACACCTGTCTACCAACCCACACAAACAACTGTGCACTGAATTTGCAAGAGTAGAAGGGCTATACACAGTGCTAAAGGACTATGGTAGCAACCTTACAGCAGATAAGACTTGTAGCCACCAGCTTTGGTTAAGTATAAAACAACAACACCAACAACACTAATGATGTAGCAATGACACTGAACTTGCACGAATTCTTAAAGTCATTTTATAACAGCAGCTCTTATTTTATGTATATTATGATACTGTTATATGTCAGGAAGACACATACTGGCCTCCCATTGTTATATTACGCAGTAGAATATACATTATTCAGGTCACCAGTTTCCATTGCAAAGATCTGTACCTTGAGGAAGTGCAATTTAGTGACTATGTGCAATATTATGCATTTTTCTACTGTTTCTACATCACAATTAAAACATTTTCAACTGAAGGTAATCCGGTGTTCTCCTATGTCTACTGAGTACCAGAGGCAACGTGACAACAGAGGGCTACACCAGTGCTGGGTTTAGTTACCCAACAGTCCGTACTTTGCATCTTTTGTGCTTTAGTGAAGCAGATATGGACCGTAAGCAGGGCTCAGCAGCAGTGCTCTTCTAATGTGATTAGTCCTCAACAGAAAGAATAGACACAACCTTCCAGTCAAGACTGGCAGGGAAGGAAGGGAGGAGTGGGGCAGTCGATCAAACTGAGTGACCTGACATCCATCCCTCTCCCCTGACTGCCTTCCCTGTGCCTGTGTTTCTTTCACTGTTTTTCTTCATTCCGATAGAATTTAGCTTTATACCTTTATGTCCCTCCTCTGTCACCGTCTTCTTATTCTCAAAAATATAAGAGTTCACATTTTCATTTTCAATCTTTATATATTATATTGATCAAAAGCACTGTGTACATTGTACATTATAAGTACAAGTATTTTAATAATTATATTTACACAAGTCAAAAGCAATATTATCAACATAAGATCATTATGGTATCTGATTATGCTAAATATTTGGACAAATAAAAACTATTTTCAAAATGCAATTAATATAATTGATTTAATATACCAAGATGCATAGATACATTTTGGTTTGGGTTACATTCTTTAATACACCGAGAAAAAACTGAATAAATAAAATGCAGTATCTAATATGGTCCCTTTGACTGTCAGAGTTTTTACAGCCATGTGACTGTGGGAGACATACAAGGGCTATATATGTGAACTTAAACCCACCAAGGAAAGAAAACACATACATAAAAAGTCTGACTTTTTGTTTCAGATATTGTCACATATAGTATCTTTTCATTCTGGCTAACTGTCACTGGTTTAAATTACTTTTCAGCTTCTCTTTAATCAGATGGACTCGCAAAGATCAGTGCTTCTTGTGTGGTGTCACGAACACTCTTGAGGAAGATCATTAGGTTGGACCCACCAGACCCTGTGGTGTTCAACGTAGTGGACACTCCACTCAGTGGGCACTGCACAGCACGGTTTCCAGGCACAATGATAAACCTGGTCACAGCATTGAGGTGGTAGCTTCGGAAATCCACCATTGCTGCGACACAGGAGTTGTAGGCCTGGCAGAGATCAGAGTCGGAGCAGGAGAGGATGAAGTCTCGCAGAGATGGACAGGCAGAGAGAGTTTCTATCAGCTGACGGTGGGCAGGTGGCATGTAATCTCTCATGCGTAACAGAAAGGCTCCTTACATCAATGAAGATAACAGAAAAGAGACCTTTTAAAAAGTAAATAACAGCCTTTCATGGAAATATTTTCCGTCTGAGCAAAACTGACTGCACAAACTCAGTTATCCACGGGAAGGGGTCAGAGGTTGAAGGAAATGCATCTTTACCTGACTCATCATCATGCTGGATATGCAGCAATGCATCAAAGCACTGAATGGTTGAACTCTGGGCTGCGCTTCCACCTGATAGCAAAATTGGCTCATTGCTCACACCCTCATACAACAGCCCATTTGGAAGCATGGGGTTGTCACGCCACCTAGAAGAGGTCAAAGACAATACATGTAGCATGAACTTTCTCTTTCTGAGACTCTTTTCCATGGTATCCATTTGCACAGCGCAGCAACAGCAAAAAGCACAACAGAGGGGTAGAAACAGAAGGGAGCTGTAATGCCTAGTGAGATAAATCTGCAGCAGATGAGATTAACATTACAAGCATTAATAACTTTAGTGTGCAGGACATTGTGAGAAAACTCACCCTGACAGGAAAATTCTCAATGTTCCATGAAACACAGTTGGATCCACGTGATCTGCAAAGAGCACAAATTCTGTTATTCTAATTTCCCTGCCTTCATAAAAAGCACAGCATGTAAATTGATTAAATTCAGATGGGGATAGGCTTAATTTAAACTTACTGTGCATGAGTTTGAAAGTTTCCTTCATCTTCTTCAAAGACTGAGTTACTTTGACGAGGCCATTCTGTATGCCGAGGAGGTCAGAGATTTCCATAGCATGCATGACCTCCAGGACCCCCTGGTTAAAGTTGAACATAACGTCTACCAATATGTACCAATAGTGACAAAGATGCACATCGTGTATGAATAAAAACACTGTGGAAACAGACTGGTTCGACTAACAGCAGCCACTACTAACCACTATGCCTGAGCTGGCAGCCATCTCAACCAGCAGTGACACAATGAAGAATCCCCTGCAACTCTCACCACCAGGGAAGGAAAATATCAAGTCCATGTTCCTGTTTTCGAAAATGGTGTTTTGAAAATATATGAGCAAAGAGCATCACATGAAACCAGAGTGAATCACTTTTCTGTCTACTCACCCAATTTCCATATCCCTGAAATGAAAATGAGAAAAAGTAGGAAGCATTGTCATGCAGGTTTTTCATATTCAGGGTGGACAGTGACAAAGTACTTTTACCTGAAATATATTTCTTTCATATGGATTTATTTTTGGAAATTTAAAACCATTTCATATTGCACTTCTAACTCCACTACATTTCTAAGAAATGCTTGTTGCTTTGAAACACACCTTCTGGTTGTTATTTCATCATTTCAGTGGGATGGCAATATGAATATAGCAGCCATCTCATAAATAAAATTTTAATGTTTTCTGTACTACAGCAAAAACTTAAATAAAATAGCTAGGTAATATCTGACTAAGAGGATGTTTACTGTCACTCAATAAATAAAGCTGTTTGTCCACCTCTGCTGTTGTAATGAAGGAGGGTGTTTGGAGTAAACAATACTCATTACACATTACATTACGCACCCTGAGGGATCCCTTAATTTCCAGTTTGCTAAAACTGAATCAGCATAAACAAGGATGGGTGGAAGTCCTAGTCTGCGAGATGCCAGCCAGTATGGTACAGCCAGGGCTTTTGGGAGAACCTGTGAAACCAAAATTTAAGTTTCAGCCCAGAAGTTTTGAGCCATGCCAGTGGGATGTTGGGCAGTACAGTGGTCCCGTGGTTACGGTACAAATTACTTTATTAATCCCCCAGCAAGGTTATGGATTCGATTGCTGGGCCTGGGGTCTTTCTAGGTGGAATGTGCATGTACTCCCAGTGCTTACCTGTGCAGGTGAACAATCTCCTTCTTGCCATACATATCCCATAGTGATGAACCCCAGCACCAGGTGGGCCAGCATGAGCTCCCTGTGATCATTCAGGTGATGTAGACTCAAGACTGGCATCTGGTTTGTAACACATTTGGTACACACCTTCTGTTTATTCATACTTTAATTTTCAAGAGGAGCAAACACCATCAAGGCTTTCACACATAAAAAAATGCCCACATGTATGTGCTTGGGTAATCAGTTGTGTCTTTAGTTACCATTTGCATTACAAAGGTTTTGCTCATTCTCACCTCATGAACCAAATCTCGTAGTTTCCGTGACTCTATCAGCTGTGGCATGTTATTTGCCAGGTCCATCCACACCCGATAATATTCTGGAAGGTTAGTCTAGATGATAGTAAGAAAAACATGACTCAGTGATTTATTTAATGTCTTTTTGCCATGGGGGATTTTCATGTAGAATGCAATCAATGACAATCAAAGAAAAAGAGGTGGATTGGGGTAAAAGGCTAAGTTAGATTGGGACACCAATAGGCTCAAGCTTAAAGGAGTCAAGCTTAATTGTTCATCAGGCCTTTCCAGGGGTCCTAGAGTGCCAGGGGATCAAGTGAAGTTTACCAGCCATAGGGCCGATCAAAAATACCGGTGAAAAATGTCTTTGATAACACATACCATGAGCCCAGCCCAGGTTTGCACTTAGTGATCATGACACATAATTCACATCAATTCTTATTCCCATCAACAATATAAATACCACAAATTTCTTTTATTTTTAAAAATGTACTGCGCAATTCAGGCACCAGCCATCATCATCTCACACTCTCCTCACATACTGTTAGTCTTATTTAGTTGTGCTCTAGAGGAATCGTGTGATTCCTCTAGAGCTGTTTTCCACTTGAGTGGTTGAAACTTTGAGTTTCAAATGTCTGGCAAAACAGCTATCCACACTCAGTGCGGCACCATTTTGCTTGTTTCAAACCTGTTTCTCCTGTTGCTTTCCTCTTCTGCGTGTGTTGTTTGTCCTGAGTGTGTTATCTGTCTGTCTGGGGTTGTGTCTATCTAGCTCAGGCATGGGCAAGTCATTCCACTATTTTTTACTGTTGGTTGACTAGAAAACAACCAATGAAGGGCACACAGTTTGACCAATCAACTGTCTGAAGACTGAGATCAGTTGATTGAATGAGTCAAGTCCGGTGTGTTGCTGTTTGGTTGGAACAAAAACCTGCAGCCACACTGGCCCTTTGTGGAATGAGTTGCCCATGCCAGATCTAGCTGGCCACAATTGGGCAGTTCCTGCAATCAACTCCAATCACCTCCACAATCTCTTGCTTTTTAGGCAGATCATTTAATCTCATTGTATGACTAATTTACATAATGTTTACCTTTTATATTCAGCTTTGTGGGTCCACATATTTGAAAGATACCAGAGACTGACACTCTTGAATAAAAAGTATGAGTAACATTTATTATGGGCAAAAAAAAACAAACAATAAAAACAATTGACCATAATAAATTCGAGAGTGCCAGTCTCTGGTATCTTTGTGACTGTGTTTTACCATGCACCCAGACCTGTTAACACCTTTTGTAGTTGTACAGATTTTCCATATTTTATTGATCTCCACATGTGATACCTTACTAATACAGACAACTACTAATAAAGTACACAGGCAGAAAATGTCTATTTTAATAAGAAAAGAAAATGTGACAATTAAACTTACCATTGGCTCCCTGATGACAAAGCCATACTTCTCAGAAATATCAAATGCAGTAAAGTCCTTCTGAAGTGTTTCTTTGTTGAAAGTTTCCATTCTCTGCCCTGTGCTCTTCCGCAATAAGTTGGTCATGTGAAGAGAATCGGTACGTCTGACATCCAAATATCAATTTCTGTACAGTATCTGTATCTGTATCTGCCACATCCCTTTTACCACACGCCCTCAACAAAGAGCCAATCAGATAACTTCAACATATAACGATTGGAATTCCCATTCTCTGTTGTATATATTATATTATCAATATGTAATTTTTGTAATTGTAATGTATGTAATTTTTGGTGGTTGATAATACAAAACTGCAAGTGATAGCAAACTGAAAACCGAAAGATTACTAACAACTACCTGTTGACTTTCTTTGACTCACTGTTCCCCCAATGAGCCATTGGGGGACATTTTTCTTGATTTATTTGTTCTCTACATCTAGATGCTTCAGAATGACAATTGTAAACACATATCGTAGAAGCCTTTACTGTCTTGCTTCATGAACATTTTAAAGCCATATCATCTCTGCATTTCAAACCTTTTCATGCTCTTCATTTGTCAACACTTCCAGCTGCTGGCCTTGGGGGACAGAAGCTAAAACTGAAATTTTGGGGCAAAATTTGATGTTCTCTGAGAAGACTTTAAATACGGTCCCAGGTCTTTTATGCCCTCCAGCTGATCCTCTAGCCCCGACTGGAATTTTCTGTCCACCAGCTTCTTGACATCCTACAGGATCTCCAGGATTTTATAGACTGGGAAGCTAGCAATCCCAAAGAGTGGTACTGGATATCCCATTTACCCATTCACAATTCTGAGATGGTCAGAGAATTGTACCAGGTTGATCCTGATGAGGTTGGATTACCAAAGAGCTCCCGCTTCAGAGTGGGTACTTCGATTTAGGCCTCACTTGGTCTTTTCTCCTGTTGCTTTCCTCCTCTGTGTGTATTGTGTGCTTACTCAATTTCCCTGAAATGAAAATGACTTAACATTAGACATGTAGGTTTTTGATGCACCTTCTGGCAGCTGATATGAATGTCACAGCCATCTCCCACATTGTCAGCAATGTTGTTTTGCTGCATTTTGCTGCACCTGTTTGAACTTGGCAGTGTCCCAACGACGGGTACTTCAGATAAAAAATGGGACATTCTTCAGCAGAGCACCATGACCTTTTCTGGGGTTCATGTTCATGTTGTGCTCTGGAGGAATCGTGTGATTCCTCTAGAGCTGTTTTCCACTTGAGTGGTTAAAACTTTGAGTTTCAAATGTCTGGCAAAACAGCTATCCACACTCAGTGCGGCACCATTTTGCTTGTTTCAAACCTGTTTCTCCTGTTGCTTTCCTCCTCTGTGTGTATTGTTTGTCCTCATTGTGTTATCTGTCTGTCTGAAGGTGTGTCTATCTTGCTGGGCACACTTGGGCAGCTCCCTCAATCAACTCCAATCAACTCCACAATCTCTTGCTTTTCAGTCAGACCATTGAGTGTCATTGCGTGATATCAACACTGTGTTTTTTTTAATTCCTTGGTGTCTCTTCTCATTTCGGTCCAAATTCCTACCTTGCTGCCATGCTTGACTTTGTCACGTTGTTTTGGTTTTTGATTGCCCACATGTTCAGTGCATTCCCACCTGTTTGTAAATTCCTGCCTGCATGGAACGTTTGTGAAAGATTAGATCGTGAACTTAAAATAAATTAGCTTCAAGGAATGAACCTGCTCATCTTAGCTCTTGTTTCCCACCAACCCTGTTCAGTCCCTCTTGTATTCACCTTTAGGGGTCCATATATGTGAAAGATACTAGAACTGGTACTCTTGAATAAAAAGTATAAGTAACTCTCACCACCAGAGAAGGAAAAATATTAAGTCCATGTTCCTGTTTTTTTAAAATGATGTTTTGCAAAGATATGAGCAATAAAGGGGTAGCCTATTGGGGAAATTCTAAATCACATTTCTTGCTTGTCTGATGTGAGAGATTATTTACCAGGTCCATCCACATCTGTCTGGAAGGTTAGTCTAAATGATAATAATGATTTGCTCATTGATTTTTTAAATGTCTTTTGTGTTGAAGGTTTTTGTTTTTGTTTTTTCTGCTTGGGGAATTTTCACGTAGAATGTAATCAGTAACAGCATCAGCTCATGTTTGCCATGGTGCTTGACCTGCATGTCAGGGAATGAGTGGTGCTATCAATCAGAGAGAAAGCAATTTAAAAAAGAAAGCAATAGAAAATTGAGAAAATAAGGCACATGGAAAACAGGGGATGTCCTAGTGGGAAATCCCTTTATAAACAGAAGAGTAGCTTGTGTTTCATGTTAATGTTTATCTAATGGCGGTGGTGGTATGTAACTTTTGAATTTACACTTGTTAACTTTGATTTTACATGGTTAAACTGTCAAATTATTTCCAGTTTTCAATCACTAACCTTTTCGATACTTTCCCCACCTATCTATCTATCTATCTATCTATCTATCTATCTATCTATCTATCTATCTATCTATCTATCTATCTATCTATCTATCTATCTATCTATCTATCTATCTATCTATCTATCTATCTATCTATCTATCTATCTATCTATCCATCCATCCATCTGCCTATCTACCTACCTACCTATCTATCTACCTATCTATCTACATCTGGCCTCTGAGCTTACACAACAACATGGAGACCTGTGGAACAGATTGAGACTAAATTTTGCAAACTTAACCCAAATACCTCAAAGATTCAGAAACCCCCACCGGCTCATTAACTGAGGATGGAGTGCTTCCAAATAAATCAAATTTTAATGTGTTCTTTTTTTTTTCTTTTTTCTTGGTGTCTCTCTGATGGTTGACAACTGATACATTGAAGGGTGTTAGTCTGGGAAAGGTGTCGTAGACAGTGTCAAATTGCATCCACAGGAAAATACTCAAATGCAAATAGATGGTGTCAGTAATATGAGCAGCACAATGGAACAGTTTAAGATTGTGCACAAATTGGTATGTTTTCCTGTCTGCATCAAAACAGTTTATTTTTCTCTTTCGCTTCTGCAAGCAGAAAGAGAGATTTTTTTCAGTGAAACCACATCAAGAAATATTTTTGTCATTTGGATCATGAATCACTGTGAAAACTCTGAACGTTTTTTCCTTTTTAGCCAGAAACAGACAGACCTTTTGCTGTGGGCGACATTCCTGACCACCTTAACACCATGCCGCCCCCTCATATACAGTTACCAAACTTTATTGTTTTAATGGCAATTGTTGTTACTTTTTAAAGCAGAAGTTGTCATGATAGTGGATATTAATCATTGTACTGTAATGTAGTCAGAAATATACCCAGTACAATTAGATTTGTTTGTCATAGCTTTGCGTAAACAGCCTTGACCCCTTGTGTGTGGGCTTAACACCTTCTCCCTACATCCTCTACATGTTTGGCTCTGGTTTGCTGTTTGTCCTGTCTTATTGTGAAATTCCCTGTGTCTTGTCTTCCTGTGCTCTCCCTCTTGTGATTACGTTATGTGTCTCACCTGTGTCGATGACCACAGCTGTGTCTCGTTTCTCACTCGTGTATTTAACCTCAGTGTTTTCCGCTTGTCTTTTGTTGGTTCGTCCGTGTTCGTGCCCTCAGTGTCAGAACAGTGTTTCTGCTTTTGTGCTCGGTGTTGCTGCAGTCTTCCAGCCCATGTTTTCTTTGTTGTTCCCACCATACTGGTTTTTCCTGAGTGAGTCTCCAGTTCCTCATCTAAGCATTACACTTCATCCTCCTGCATCACACTGAGACACTCTTGTTAACACATAACACCACAGAAGCCTCTGCTGTGCTGGAAGCATACATAAGGCATATGTACAACTGCCCTCAAGTAGTTTAGTTTGTTCCACTTCAACATCTAAATCTGGTGCCTTTTGTGCTGTTAACATTTTCACATTTTTATGTACCATCCTGAATTTACTACAACATAAAGTTAAACATGTGAGTTTTAATCTAAAGTAACATTTGTTTAGTATGATGAAATCAACACAACAGCCCCATTTCGCTTCTTGTTTAACACATTTTTGTGCCATCTCTGTTTGTTGTGTATGTATTATATAGGCTCAAATGCATCAGCTGAGGCGCAGTGGAGTACAAGTAGATTTCCAAGTGAAATTTGTAATGTTGACCAAGGCTGTGCACCAACTGTGAGGAGTTTGGGTGAGTTTCCTTCCTCATTACACATCAGTCTAAGCTCAGTCCAAACAGTGAGAAACATCACAGCAGAAAAAAGGCTCAATCAACATATTAGTCTCTTTCACTGTGACAATAGACCTGATGTCCCTGCTGCAATGTTTTGCTCTCAACCAGGTCATGAATATGTATGTATACTATATATATAACTTTATGTATAGGTGAGTGTTTGATTGTATGTTTGTGTAGAACACATCGAGATGCTAAGGAAAATAGCTCTTCTATCTCCAGTATTTAAATCTGTGTCCAAAGTTTGATGACTTTCCAAAAAAGATAATACCTCTGAAACACAAGATCAGACCCATGCATAAGCTGTAAATCCTTCTTAAAATGATATTGCAATCCATTACGCTTCCCGTATGTATTATCTATACAAAAGTAGTGCAGGATGTATTTCCAATAAGTAAACCGGTTTTATACATGTGACATGTGACTGCTTTTATAGAGGCCTTTTTTTGTCGTCTGTCAGCAGGAGGTACCGGGTTATTTCTCTGGGATTTGATCGGGTCGTGAGTTTAGAGGCATATCTGAGCCGCTTTTTGTCAGACGGCTGCATCCCAGGAACATTAGCAGTGCAGTTGCCTCCCCCACCTATCCTGTGAGCCCACAGTTTCATCCTCCCATTGTCAGCATGGTTTACTGTCGCTGCCAGCAATCTCTCAAACCATTTAACCCTCCAAAGCGAGAGGAGAAGCCAGCAGGAAGGAGAGAGGAGCGAGAGCCATGAAAACTGTGGTGCTCAAATTAATTTCAAGACCACTTACCAAGTCATCAGACACAGGGGGCGCAAAGGGACAGTAAATTTACTCTGCAAGCGGAGAAGCGGATAAATTGGTAAA
>OMNW01009538.1:56059-75098 GCA_900303245.1 Selene dorsalis
GGGGGCATAATGTGTAGTGTTTGGCGCAGAGGTTCATCTTCTAGATTTGTCCACTCTTTCAGTCACAAATCTCTCATCCCTCATGCCTTTCTTTCTGTTTTCTGCTCACTGTCTGACACTCTCCACTTTGTTTTCCTCCCTCTCCCACATCCACATTGTCTGGAGGCAAAAGAACGGTTTCCAACTGGCACATCTACTGATGGAAAGAGAACCGCTCAGACAAACACTCTCCTTCTCTGCACTCCTTTGAGTGATAATTGTATTACAGTATGTATAAGAATGAAATAATCTGGAGAGGATGAAATATCTTCCTTGGTTAGAATTTTTAGAAAATCCAGTAAAAGCACAGCATTACCGATGCAAGTCTTTCTCTCTCATTTACAAGCAAAATACATAGACATCTGAGGCATCATATCAATCCATTAATGTACACTATCAGTCAAAAGTTTGGACACACCTTCTCTTTCAATGCCCTTTCTTTCTTATTACTTTCTACACTGCTGAAGATATCAGAACTATGAAGGAACACATATGGAGTTGTATAGTAAGTGTTATCTGTCACCTGACCTAAACCCAACTGAGATGGTTTGGGATGAGTTGGACCACAGAGTGAAGGCAAAACAACCAACAAGTGCTCAGCACCGTGTTCAGACTGTTGGGAAACTGTTCCAGGTGATGACCTCATCAAGCTGATGACAGAATCAGTGTGCAAAAAGCTGTCATCAAAGCAAAAGGTGGCTACTTCAAAAAATCTAATATATAAAACATATTCTGCTTTGTTTAACACTTTTTTGTTTACTACATATTTCCGTATGTGTTCCTTGATAGTTTTAATGTCTCCAGTTTGCTACCAGTTTTCTAAAATGTAGAAAGTAATAAAAATAAAGAAAAAACATTGAATGAGAAACTGTGTCCAGACGTTTGGTAGTGTATATATATAGTTTTCTTTCTTTCTCTCTTCAACACGATCGTTTGTTTTGCTGTAATTGATTTTTTTTCTCTGTAAAATGGTGCCAAACATACCAACTAAAATGTATTTAAACTAAATCACAATAACAAATAAGTCTAAAAAATCATTTGGCTTTGTCATATCATGTGGCAAGTTTTCGAAATTGCCTTATTTGAAATTCATTCAAAAATAATTCAACATGCACAGTTGCCCTGGCCTCAGGCAAGCTAATGAATGAAACTAAGGTTAGGGACTTGTCTTAATGTTCTCTCTGAAACATGTCAAATGATGCACCATTCAAGAGTCAAGCATAAGCCTGTGTAAGTCTGGCAGTCCTGTCCCCAGGGGAACTTTTTCAAATGTTGCCTTATTACAGTTTCTATTTATCCGCAGTTGGACTAATAACAAAGTCAATTTAACAACAACCCACTCCCAAACACTGCGCCACTGTTTTGTCAAAGTGTGTAGTTACGTAAGCTCAGAAAGTGCTGTCACTGTACTCCTTAACAAAAGGCCGAAACGTGCTTTTTCACCATTCTGACCTGTTAAACTCAAAAGCTGCTGTAATAATAGGTCAACTTTTCATTTGGAGATCGATTATTAGAACTATCACAACCTAAGGTGCAGAGCTCAAACACTGCAGCAGGGTCACAAAACGACTTGACTCATTCAAACAAAGCGTTATAATTACGATGTTAAACCTTTTTCTCCGTGTGACATGCGCTCTAATAATGAACCAAGTCTATCATATGACTTCGTAGACCATTATGGTGTATTTTTAGATAATTACATAATCATTTTTGTAATGGACTGGTTGTATAATTTCATGTAATAGGACTTTGCGGTAACGTGAATCACATGGAGTAAATTTCCTGTTGCTACACCTGCAAATTAGCTCCAGCATAACAAAATTAGTTCCTGTTACCACATAACAGGGTCACTTTGTTTTTTTTAATATTTTCAGGTAATTTCATTTGAGCACAATGACTCTGATAGCATATATCTCTAGTTGTTTCCCCGCTTAGCCCCATAAACAAGACCCGACGCCCACACAAGTATCTTATTATTCCAAGTATGAAAAGAAAAATGACCTTGTTTACCATCTTAACTTGCATAAAAACAAGTCGTTCATGTTTTCAACAGTATATTTGTGACTTTTAACTTAACAAGACAGAATAAGGCCTTTAAGAGGACAAACCAATGTGCTGGTGAACCTAATGCTATCTCGGTTGAAGTTGACTGGGGCTGCATCAAGCAAGAGCATTTCTAGTTCTTGTTGTTTTCAGTTATGTACTGTATGAATTATATATAATTTTTAAATACTCTTTCCAAAATAATTGTAGACTCCAGGCCAAGCATCCATTAAATATTAAAACAGTATTGCATTATTCAAGAGCCAATCATTAAGATTCAGATTATTTTGTTGTTGGACCTTTGGAAATGTTATTATTTCGCATGTATTATCTCACTATCTGGGTTGAGAAAACCGTGACTGTGCTGAACAATGAGAACTATGACGAACCATGACAACCAATTTATCAGACTCTGGAGTAATCTCCTGAAGATGTCATACAAGACAAGTACAGAGATCCTCCCGCTGCTGGTCATGCCTCTAACATATGGGACACATCAGCAGAGAAAGAAAACAAAGACTAAATGCTTTGGATAAAGAACACAGCTATTTGTACTTCTTATCATGTGTCTGTGTAATTTAAGTTTCCACACTTCCCCATACAAGTACACACACACACACAACTGCCACTTCATCCCCTTCAACATCCACTTGCTGCAGCCAATTCTGGACAGACACAGCCAAGGGTGGGTCATTAGTCAAACCTGGAGGATGAGTCGGTGGGGGTGTGTGGTATCAATTCTGAGCTACAGCAGGGTGTCCTTCTGTCTCTGCCTGTATTATCACACAACTGATGCTGGGACAGTCCCTTTTGAACTATATCCATATTTCAAATGACCTGTCAGGGAGCCTAGACCTGAGGGCACTGCTGCATGCACTCAGTCAGTCACCATATAAAGTTTGGCACTACTGTTGCTTCTGTGGGACTGGAAGAGGGTCTGGAACAACCACCGACGGACATTTGAGCAGTTTAATAGTAGATTTGACGGAGCTAGTAGATTAATATTGTTTCTGTGGCTTTCATAGTTTTTAAATATTGTTTTAATGAGGAAATAGCATACTGTGAATTTGGCTGTATGATTCTTTGATCTAAGTAGATGACTAATGATTCAAGGTCGCAAAAGAACAACCCAAATTAGATTCACTGCTCATTCATCAGTGAGCGTACAAGTTTGTTGGTTTAGCTGGATGCAGTTGTCTCTCACTCAGTACACACCATGCTCTGTGTTTTCTAATAACTTAGAACAACATTTAGCTCCAGGAATCGTTACAAATAAGAGACTAAGATACAATAAAAGCAGGCAGGACATCATCCAGGTGAAATCAAGTCTAAGACTGTGTGATTCTAGAAGAAACTAGGTTGCATTATCTTATTTCAGAGTAAATTTCTCAGGCTGTACTCGGGCTCAGCTGTAAATCCCACAAATCCCTTGAAAATAACCATTAAACTTTTAAAATCTGCAATAAAGCACAAAGGTAACCAATACAAAGCTGAGGCTGAAGTCAGGGTTATACACTCTCCCTTTATCTTAGATTTTGAGGGTCAGACCAAGATGTTCAGAACTACGACACATTTCTAAATGGATTATCAGTATAACATTGAACAGGATGGCAATGAGGCAAGTGCTGGTGAAAAGGTTAAGTGCATTTGTTTATATACTCTTGATATAGTATTGACAGTGGCATTAGCTTTCTCATGCAGCATAAAGTTCATAGATGTTGACCTTTGTATTATCACTTTGAAACATTTCTCACTGTACCGCTCAACTGTGACATAGGTAAGTTGTTCTACACTGGGTCAGCACCATCTCGCTGCTTACAGTTAGACAAGTTTCCTTCCTGGGTTATGTTTTTAATCTGAACTGATTGATCTTGATTTCTTAAATGTCACCTTCTTCCTCTGCTTCTTGCTTTTCTTAAATGGGGTGTCATGAGATTTGCGAACTACATCCTATGTAAGAAACTCCTTTAGTGAGCCTGCCTTTTTCGTTGCCACATTAAAATTGTAAGGTTTTGTCCATACATCCTCCATACATTTTCAACCACTTAATCTGCGGTCGTGTCGTAGTGGCAGTAGGCCAACCAAGGTATCCCAGCAGCTTCTCCTGGGGGGATCTCAAGGTGTTTCCAGGACCCTTTAGTGTGTTGTGGGCCTCACTAAGGGTCACCTACCAAGACCTCCGCTGGGAGGCATCTTAATCAGATAGTTGAATGGAGCAGCGGTTCTACTCTGAGTTCTTCCAATGGCTGTGGCTCAAGAGGTAACAGGCTGACCAAAAGGAGGGTTATCCTGCTAAATGTACTAAACTTGCTGCCAGTATCTACTGTTATAGTTGTGTATGTCTCTTATTCACCTCTAACTGGAAGTTAGCCCAGTTGAGACCTAATATACTATGACTAATCCCATGTGGTTTATCTACTCAATGTAGAAAAACATAGAGAAAGGGTAGATTCTGACCTGGACCAGATATCCACTGGTGTCCAAAGCAGATCTTTATAGAGGTACCTAAAGATGATTATAGAAAACACTGTCATAATTAAAACAACCATTTGTTGCTGAGTTCAAAATATATAATAAGTAAAAATGATACATGCAGACTGTCTCTTTAAAGTCTGTTTGGGTGCAGGGCCTGGTCTTTAACAAATGCATCTGGACAGTCAGAGATCCTGTAACAGCTGATAAATGCAGACTTAATAGTTGCCCTTGAATAAACTTAGATGTGCTACTGGTGTATGATTAATGCATCCAGAAGTCACAGCAGAGCATTGATTTTAATCCACTATGTGAAAAATAAGTTTCTTTCTGTGTGCTTTTAAAGTATTCTATCTAATGGCTGCTGGCTGTGATAAAGTAAACATCACACAACGAGAGTTTTGGCTGACTTTCAAAAAATGTACATAGTTGCTGCAGCATGAACAGAAAATAATACTATAGTATAGCAAAGGAACTATTGGAGTGAAACATCTCTGAATAACCTTGAAGGAAAATGTAAAATAAATAAATAAATAAAAACGCATTCAGATTTATCTTTAGTCTCGCCTTGAGTGTTATCTCTTCATGCAGATCATTTTAATTTTATTTGCCTAAATATGGAAATATGCTGTATTGCTGTATCTCCTCATTAAGATTCATCCAGCGTGATCAGCCTCGCAAAAGATTACATCGTCGTTCCAAATTTAGTGATGCTGTCAAACACGATAATCCCCACACAGGTTAACAGGTTTTGCCTCCCCACTAAACTACACTCTTATATCCCCCATGCAGCTACAAGAAGAAGTCCACAACAAACATGAAGCGTTAATGTTCATGTGACCTACTTCATCATCGGGGAAGAGGCTTCAGGTGAAGTGTCCCCTCCCTCCTTATAATGCAATTATGATAAATGAGGAAAGAAAATAATGCAGAACAAGAATAAGAATAATCAAGACTAAAGATGGAGGACAAATTGAGTGTTATTTTATTTTTTCATTTTCTCTTTCCTTTAACCTACAGCCATTACACAGCTAACACAGCCTGTGCTTGGTGCCTGCAGGTATCATTTAATGGGCAAGCTGATCCTTAGTTTGTCTTTTGAAGAAACAACAGCCTTGAGCCGTTGGATGATGAAAGGTTATTGTCTGGGATCACTGTTTTGCCTATCAGCGTCGCTCCCCAGAAGCCAGTTCTGACAACTTTGACACAAGGCTTCCTGGAGATGCACTGGACCAGACAGTGTAGCCTGTCTCCTTGACATCAAGCTTGCACTGCTGCCAAACAGGTAACATTAATCAACACTAACAGCTAGGGAATGTTATCAAGGAAGATGCAAGACGTATAATCAAAGATTTTGTAAAAACATATGATTAGCTGAATAAAATTAAGATGGAAAAGAAAGACGACCGTATACTTACTAAATCGTATGAGTGTGTTTTCACTTGTAATTGGATCAGTTTTAGATGAGAACACTGAACATGTTTCTCATCTGAGAATCAATAACCTCAAATTCATGCACGGAGGACGAGCGAGTTGATTCTTGTGCAGTCCAAAGCACTCACATGAATTTATTCATATGTTCTGTGCTGACAGCAGGCTGTAAATAATCATTTGGCTCATACAAGTGGTGCAAGCATATTGTCTGAGGAATAGATTGCTGTCTGAGATTCCTCAGCTGTCTCCCTGTTTTAATTCCCAGACAAATGAGACGTACGCAAGTTTTGACAGATTGTCTGTCATTCAGTGTGTGATAGCTCCTGGTGCCTGTGTGTGTGTCTGGATATTCTAGGACAATGTTGTCACTTCACAATACAACGCTGGAAAACATTCCCTCAAAAACAAATGTGTAGTGTTTGGAAAATGTCAATTGACAAATTGACCGCCAGCATCCACAGATATCACTTCAGACTAGACGTGAATCCATCTCAACCTGACGTGAGAAACCAGTTGTTTATCTTTATGGTTTGTTATTCTAACCGAGCGCAGAATAAATGCATCATGCAAATGCCTACTTAAATGCAAAGAGTATCGTACACAGCACTTAACCGCAAATGTGAATGAAGATTGTGAGTCAACTATGCTACAGCAGTGCTTCCTCATGCCTTTTACATATTGACTTTTGTCATTACCTCACATGAGTGATGTTAAATGGAAGCAAATGGTGCAATGAAATGTATAAGAATGATGGGCGCCCTCAGGCCATGAATAACTCAGAGACCTTCACAGTGAGTGAATCCATGTACAGGGTTCCCCCTTATATTCAGGAATATATGAAGGATATGTAAATTCTAGGTGTGGGTGTTCACACGCGTACGCTGGTGTGTTTATGGCTGTTTTGTTAGTCCAAGTCTTGCAAATTGATTTCAGTAGGGTTAGATCCAGGCCCTGCTCCAGCTCTCGTCCCTCACCAATTATCTGCCACCGTGTTGGCTGCCGCTCTCTGACATGTGGGCTGCAGATGGCTGTCCTGTGTAACACTGCCAGGACAGGGGCAACTGTTCCCTGTGCAAAGCAATTGTCACGATTTGCCACATGACAGTCTCGTTATAATGAGTCTTATTCATTAGAATCTCCTTGTCACACACACACACACTCGCAACAGACGGGCCTTTCTCCACTCCTTCACAGAAAGCACCTAGACTCTCATTGCACAGCTGCAGAAGAGTTTTGTAAGGAATCAATGTGGGGGTTTCCAGCCGATGTCTTATTTCTTGTTGTTTGTCAAGAAAAATAACTGACACAATTTAAAGTTTTACATGTGAGGGAGCAGCTCTTCCTACAATGGGTCCTGCTGTAAAAACCTATTGACCACAGGGGACATTAACCTGTCATACACACTGTATCTTTCTATTGCTCTCTCACTCACTCAATCACTGTTGTAGAGCTGGAGCTGTAATGTAATTGCCAGCCATATGGGCAGATGGTCCCTTTACTGCATGTTTATCATGTTACGCTGCACATTCAGCTTTTTTTTTTTTTAATTTGTGAAACCTCTGTCAGTGCACCCTACATTAAGGGGTCTACGCGATCATGATTAGCAAATTTCCATCATAGACACAATAAACAATATGAGTTTTATTATTATTTTTTAAATCCTCTGAGCAATAAAGGGGAGAGGGGGAAGAGCAATTACTGTGATGCTATTCTGAACATGTCACCTGGCCCTCGGCTCCAATCCAAACTACTTCAAGTCTGTCTTTTATCTCATTGAGGTCAAGCATCAGCATGTTGCAGTGCCTGTTGCTTAAGCCGAATATAATTACAACTAGGTTGGATTCTGTTTCAAATTGTGTCTCACAAATGCTGCCTGTTTACATGAATTCATTTTGGATTTAGATTTCAACAAAAAAAATAGCTTAAAAAATAATTCATTGTAAGCAACTAGACTTCAGCACTTCCTGGTGCCATCATAAGTAATATATGGTGTAATATAATCATTATAGTGCCAGAATAATGACAGACAGGGTCTGTACTGTAACCTCTGTGATCACTATAATAACACCAGGATAATGTACTGTATAATGTGATGGATTCACTGGCTTGGTGGTTTATTTAGAGGTTCATCAGTCAAATCAGTTTCCAGTAGATTACTCCTTCTCAGCGGGAGCGAGGTCTTATTAAGGCTGACAAACTGATTATGTGCTCTCCTGCCTCCCTTATACCTTCAGTGTAATTACTTCTGCCACTGAGATTATGTTTTCAGTCCCATTTGTTTGTCATTTCACTAGTTAGCAGGGTTTCTCAGAAATGTTGATGAAATGAGTTCCAGCTTTCCCTCACTCAGGCAGATGCTCCAGAGTCCCCAAGTGTTGACTGAAAAGCTTTAACTTTGTTTGCCTGTCCATCAGAGCTTTGAACAATGAGAAGGCAAAGAGGCAAAGATTAAAAAATGTAAACATAAATTCAAACTTAATCTTAAATATGTACTTAATTCTAACTTTTACCTTAATGTTAAATTTATCAGAAAAGTGTTTTTTTAGGTGAGGATACAGGAATTTGTTTTTATCATTATTTTCCTTATAAATGCAAAATAATAATAATAAAACACACAAACCTCTTGGGCTGTTTTCTACTTTCCTCTTGTATTTCACTTTCTGCACATTTTCTGTTATTACAGCAACAAATTTAAAGGACTGCATAGCTTTGGCAGGAGTACCATCTCATTTGCTACTTTCTGGTATTGGGGTGGTTTTGGAAGAGCTGCAGACCTGGCATTGACTGCTGGACATAATGTAAGAATAACACTGCACTTCCAACTGTTGCATGTATTTCACATTTCAAGGCTGTTCCCAGTTTGTCAGAGCACATATGAGGGAGCCTTCTGTGCATGACACCAGCAGTTACTGTCGCTGTTCCTGTACTTTCCTGGCACAACATTTTTAAAGATGTGTGTGTCCATGTCTGTGTGTGTGTATAGAGCCCTCCCACAGCCTCCTTCCCACATCATTCTGTAGACATGACTGTCACAGGTGAGGAGTGTAACAAGCAGCCTCCACCGAGCCAATTCAAACACTCTTATATGCCCTGTGATTTGAGTTGGCATGACAGCCACTCCTGTCAGCCGCCCGCCATGTCATGCTTCTTATCTGTGTTAACAACAGCCGCTCAGCCTCAGTGTGGATACAAGGAGGTGTACCATATCTAATCTGCTGAATTAAAGCAATTACTGTCGTTAATGAGCTGTTTGAATTGTATTGAATTGAACTGATTTGAATAGGAACACTGAATATAATTACGAAGGTCAAACATCATGAGTTTGTCAAAGCTATGCAAGCAACCAGACTGTTATAAGTGACATGGACGGTGCAGATAAGGGATGACTGTGAACAAAATGACAATACAGTCAATAACTTGAACTGGATTTTTTACAGCGGCTTGTACATGTGTAATGAGTTACTGATTTGAATCAATATAATGTCTGGAATATAGCTCTATTGATTCTGATTTTCTCATATAGCACAAAGCTGGGGAGCTATCAGTTCCCTGCTGGTTTCACCGAGATGTAAGAAACCCAATACAATATATTTTTTTAATTGTCAAGTGTATTTTCCTACATGTTTGTTTCTGTCTGTGAAGTTCATAAATTCATCTTTGCTGGAGTAAGGTCAGTGACACCAGCTGCCAGTCAGTCAAAGACAATAAACTTCACTGTGCCAGCTGTTTTTTCAAGAATGTTGTACAATGGAGAGCAAATGAATGACATTTACACCAGCGTACGCCAACACTGGGTTGTAGCAATTTATAGCAATGTATAAAATGTAGAAACCTGCATTATCTTCCTGACAGCAGGTATCCAAGTTTTCATAAACTCCTCTCAGACACTGTAGACCCACTGTAGGAGAAAGAGTTTTTTGCTTTTCTCTTCTTTTGCAGGCAGCAATATACTACCAAGTCTCATTTAAACAGCGCCACCACACTTTCCATGATTTAAAGTTTTCCTAAAGATTTGTTCTCAGAAACAGTTTACAGCTGTAATCTGCATTACTGACTGAAAATCACTGACCATCCTCCAGTAAAAACAACAAACAACAACAAAAACAAGTCAATTGCTGCTCATAGAGTTGAGTAGATGCAGATGTAGATTGACAGGGCAAGGAAGTGGATAGCAGCGCTCAGCTGGACACAAACACATACATACAGAAAAATAATCTCAACAAAACACAGGCAAGGGAGACTGAGGACAAGACAGTCAGGGAATGAGGAAGAGGGCTTGGAGTGTGAGTTATTGTTAATGAATATGCAGACTTGGATGGTTTATCATATACAGATGATGATTCATTTTACTTTTTGAGACAGTTGGTGGGTTTATTATCGACTTCTCAGTAAAATAAATTACTCCACTCTGTTTAGTAAAACAATGGCTTCTAAACTTTATCTGGAGCCTTTTGAATTCTGTCTTCTGTTGCCACTTTAAAGGAGCTTTTTGTAAGGTTTTGCCATTGCTCCATAGCTAATGTTAACATAACTTTTTACTTACCAGTCTAGAAAAAACTATGCAAATTCAACATCAAACATTCCTTCACTTACTCGTCTACTACTTGTCTTGTGTGTATCACTTCCTCTTCTAAAGTTTGCATGCTAACCTGCCAACCTTAGCCCAGTTGTTCCACTTTGTCACTTATTTGTCACACCAAGCCACTGTAGCATTCAGTAGCACTGCTCACAGGGTCTATCATGACCTTTTGCCTTGTAAATGCAACTGTAGCTGAGATCTTGGCAAGGTAAGCATTTGTAAATGCTAACACTGGCCATGCTGAAAAAAAGAAAAAGGCAGCAATCCCTGGCATTCAAGCAGCGTCACTATTGACGGCTACACACACATTTCTGAACTGTCACCCCTTTTCCATTCCACTTGACTTTGCAAGTCTAATCACATTGCATTCAAAACTCATTTGTATCCTGTCACATCACATTGTAGCGTATGCGCCAAGATTATGAATGAACTGCTGCTTTGGAATATATCATCATTGTTTCATGCTGTTGATTCATTCTGTTGAAATGCATTTAGATATACTAATGCAGAGCAGCGAGCCTTTGCTACCCACAGGCACAGGCAGCAAAGAAAACAACCCTTTGTGTAAGTGAGTCCAGCTCAACCTTCATGAACATGTGCGCACAAATACCACATACAAACACACTTCCTGGATGTTGACAAATGGTGGGGTCAGGGGATACAAACTACAAAGACCCAATTGCTCTGATCAATATTTTGTGAGAGGGAGACAGAGAGCCAAACAGTGTTGATTTTAAGAAAGCAACTGTTTCGCCATACGGTTCCCAATTGACGCTCATTATCTGGGGATAAAATAATCAATCCATACCCAGATGGCCTCTTAAGTCGTGGAGGATTCCAGCGATGTGTGATGCTGAACCACCACTAAAGCAAAGTCTCATCTCTCACTATTGGTAAGCTTCAAGGAAAAATCTCCCTCAACTCTCTCTCTCTTGCTCTCTCTGTCTCCATTGGCCATGATCACAGACTATATAATGTAAGAAGATGGTCACGATTTTCCATATCTCTGCTATTTTCTTAACAAATGATTCAGCAGCAGCAGCAGCAGCAGCACACTTTCAGTTATGTAACTACATTTCTCGCGACACAAGAATGATCTTTGTTTAAAGCAATAAGGATTTGTATTTCTAAGTCAGTGAAATCAGATGGAAGATGGTCATGGGTCAAGGAACATGTTTTTTGTTTTGATTTTGCTGATTTAGATGCTAAATCTATTTGGATTTATAATCATTGTAAGATCAAACTTTTTCCCAAGAGCTTTTTTTGTATTTTTTCCATGAATTAATGTAAATTTTACTATATCAAAAGTGAACAAAAGTCTTGCAAAATATTATGTAAATATTGTCAGAATTACAAAGTGCTTTCTGGTTAAGTTTTTGTTATATACCTGTCAAAAATCAGGAATTTCTTCTGTTGTTTAAATTTTAACAGCATAGCAGTGCAAATGCTCTTGTCACCATTTTAAATGACAGTCTGTTGAAAACTGAATGTGATAAAATCTTATTTGCAATGAATGTTGTCAACCATTGTCATCAAACAGACATGACGATAACCCTAAACAGTGCCAATTCCCAGAACAAGTAAAGGTTGTTGGCAATCTGTCACTCCAGACTTCAGAGCAAAATGACACGAGGGACAACCCCTGCACAATAACTTACTGACTAACAAAGCTCAGAAGTCAGAGCTCACATTAAATTTTTGCCACAGAAAGACAGTTGGATAATCACATTATATGAAAAGATCATCTTAAAAAGAGAAAGAGGGTTGTAATCCAACTCACTGACGGCACTAAACTATCTTGAGGGCTTTGTTTCCAGAGTTTTTTTTTTTTTGCTAAAGGAGCACGACATTACCTCAGTTCTCAGATCACTGCACCGGCTATTTGAGTGTCAATGGATTGATTTTTTTTTTTAAATAAATCACTTGTTTACAAAGCACTCCAATGGTTTGGGACTAAATTACATTTCTGATGAATGCTCCAGCCCTCTGATCACCTGGGATTTGTTACTGCCAGAGGATTAAAATAAAAAATAAAACAAAGCACTTTGTAAAATAAGACTAAAAATCAATGGCTTGCACCTTAAATTTGAGAATGTCTGTAGTTATTGTCAGCGTTGTAATGTCAAGGTTTAAAATCTTGCAAATATTGCAGGAGTCTCTCACATGGTGCACAGGCTTCACAAGTGCTCTGCCATGCATCTGTCCTTTGATGTAAGAGTGTGAAGAGCCAAGTTTCCTGATTCATTAAATTTACCTTATCTTATGTGCCACTGGTCACATATAAAATCTGAGGGAAAATAATTTAACTAATCCAATAAATCATCTTTTTCTTTCTCCACTGTGGTGCAGTATATCTGATGGTGCGTCTGCAACAGATCCTTTTCCAAGCCTGCTGTTGAAAAGAAAAGGACACATGCACAAAGGCCTCTTCTATCATTAACTGCAAATCTTCTAATATGGTTCAAAGCGGTCATAGATCCACATCTACAGTGTTAGGCCTTTTTCACACCATGTTATCGCCCTAGGACAAAACAGCTGAAGTCTTAATAGCTTCTACCTATACTCTTTTAATTTTACCCAAGTTTCTGAAGGAGGAAGGATTTGACCCAACACAATAAGGTACAATTACTCATCAACTCTACTGGTGATGAGTTCATGGTTTGTGTCCTTGTTTGTCACTGTTATCTAGTTTGTGGAAGTGATATATGATCTCTCAACAGCCTTCTGTCCCATAAAGTATCTGCTGCTTGTTTGCATTCATCATGGTGCACATGTTGTGGCAGCATGGCTGTCTACAAGCTAGCTTGACTCCCTTTGTCATTTTTATGATTAGTCCCATTGACAAAGGCTGAATCTTGTCAAATGGGGAGGACTGCAACTTTCCTTGGAGGGTTACACATAATCCTGTGGTATACATTTTTCATCCACACCCTCATATCACATCATACACAACAGAGAGACACAAGAAATCATTCCTGCCTGTGGCTATAAAACTATACAACTCTGAAATTTGAACCATCTCTAATCATCAAAACCATGTATACTGTGCGTACTTAGTTTCTGAAACTCATGTATGTGAATATGCAAATGTGTTTTTTTGCTGCTATTGGGTATATGTATATAGTGTATGGGATGGGTATTGTAATATTTTTATTTTTTCTGCTATTTTATTTTGTCTATCTTTAAGTCAAATTTTTTCACTTGTGTGTAGGCTAACGAAATAATTTTGTCCACTCTAAATTTCCTGTAGGTGTGAGTGTCGGTGTGAGCTTTGTGGTCTGAATATCGCCCCCATGACAGACAGACAATGTTAGCTCTGACAGGCTCCAGTCCAAGTCCAACCAATGGATGTATGGATGGTTGGTCAACCTCCAAGCCTGAAAAATGAAAAAGGTGTGTCAGCCGCATAGACCCCCATGACCATAAAATGACCGACTTCACTTCAGAAATAAACATGTTCCCACACTGGTCTTGGTCTCTGTGACTAATTTAAAGACAAATGTGGGGTGTTCAGTTTGATACAATTCGCTCACTAGGTCTTTAACTTCTGTGTGGGCGTGTCGCTTTGAGTGACAGACAGGTGAGGCTGCTTGTCACAAGCCGTCATGCCATGCAGCGATCTCCGCTGCGCACGCGCCCTCTTCTGTTTGCCCAGTTTTGCATTAGCAGGTAGTTTGGTGGTGTCACATGCTGACAAGATGGCGACGTCGGAACGGGTAGGTCCGTAGTGAGTAGTTAGCGAACGGTACACCTGTGAACATGCGGTGGGATCTGCTGCGACTGTAGTGTACTATTTCCGGTAAATGCTGCTCTCCCTGGACCGTATCGCTGAGTCATGGAGGTCCAAAGCTACAGTGCTAACTTTAAAGACCAGCGTTGATGGTTATAGTTTGAAAACTAGAGTAAACATGCCAGTGCCAACCATTTCCCTTATTTTCACCAATAGGTGCTTTGAATTCAACTGGTTTAATTTGATTTGATTGTATTTCACGACTTACAAAACCTCACTGTTTCCGGGATGAGCAAATTACTGGGATCCATTCCTGCAAAGTTTTATAAAATTGTTTAATCTTTCATAAATTCAGCAAAACAAATGAGCAGACTTCTACCTTATCAAAAATGGAAGACAGAGATGCAAAACAGTGAGTGTCTCCTTCATGGACACTGACGGTGCAGCAGCAGGTGCCTACCAACATCATCTTGATCCAAGCTCTCCACATGACACACAGTTGTGCTGCCTCTGCATCTATTCCCACATAATTGCAATATCAGGGAAACTATTGTGAAATCAAATTTATCAAAAATCCAGCTGCTTCCTCCTCAAGTTTCATCAGAAAATCATTGCAGAAGTGTCATTGAGACGCCAGACAGCAGACTTACTCATCTCTTGTTATTTTGTGTCTATCATCGATTATAGGAAAGATTTTGACACAGATTTCTTGCTAGTGTAATACTCCCTACCTTATTTATTTAATTACTTCAGAGAACTGTCACAATGTGGACCTCTGGGTTAATAGTCCAACAGTGAGACATGTTTGTCCTCAAGTCGGATTTGTATATTACTAAATTTCCCATTTATCTGTCAGGAATGCTTGGAAGTAAATTCTTTTATAAGTGACTAAGCGAAGAGCTAGATTTATGTAAAGTTCAAGTGCAATAAAAAAAAAGGAGAACTGTGTATCTGCTCAGCTTGGAGCCCTATGCCTCAGGAAGATAGTCTGAGAACCACTGAAGGAGAACAGACTGCACACATTGAGCTAAATGCAAAAGGAATTAGCATTTTTGTTTTCATATTAGCAGACAATGTGCTACCTAAATCTGACAAATGAAAATGCAAACTGCCTTAGTCATGATTATGATGACACCTAGAGAAACAATGCCAGAAAACAAAACAAGCCAAGCCAACGCTGCTCTTACCTTTGTTAACTGGAAACCAATTACTGCATGGACCAGTGCCCTCTGACTGGAGTGTTTCTGCTGTTGTCCCACTGCTTTTAAGGAATTACTTATTTAAAAAAAAACAAACAAGCTTTCTGATCATTCAAGTGGAAATGACAAATTTAGCTCATTTTCATCTGTTGTTTTTTTTTTTTTTTAATTCAAATGCTAACAAATTCAGACATAAACTGGGTCGTTGGAGCTGTGCAGTTTCCCCCCAATAAACCAAGTTTTGTTTTTGTTTTTGAAATGACAAATAGAACTAGCTTCCTGTTATGGCCAAATTTAATATACATTTTTATTTGGTTTAGACACATTTTTAGTTCAAAATACAACACAGACGTTAGCTTCGAACTGTAAATCCAGTTTGTGGAAACTTTTTATTGCAAGATTAAGTATTTTAAAAGTCACAGACTTAAATAAATTTTACATATGGACACAGTGATTGCAGATTAATGTAACTCTACACTTGTTCTTCCAGTTCAGTTTATATCATCTGAGCTCTGCACATGTTTTAACCGACAAAGGTAACGATAGCTTTTCTCCAGAAGAAAAAAGGCAACAAAACTGACTCTGTGTGATTGGACAAAGCTTGACTTTCTTTTACCTTATGATCCAGATTTGCATTATTAAAAATCCTTCCAAGCAGTGGACTTTGAGCAGACCGGTTATGAATGATTAATCCAACTATGTCAGTGTGAAAAACATCACACTGTGATAGAGCATACCTATGGTGTCCCTGATGTAGACAAAAGGATGCTTTAGGGAAAGAGAGAGAAGATCTTGTCTAATGAACATATTAGCTTTGGAGCGCAGTATTAATTGCACAAAACCCCTTGAAACTCGAAACAGGGGCAATCAAATGAAAAGTGACATAGCTGGCAGACTTAAGGTGTACATATTTTACAGCACGAGAACTTTAATAGGATCAGCTTGGAATAGACTCCCCTACATATATCTTTAGGCATGCTGAGAGAAACACAATTACACAGCTGCGTTTTCAGAGCTCTCAGACTGGAATATTAAAGTAGAACAGCAAATGTCTGTGTTTATTTCAAGAGCTCTTGTCGGGTGTGTTGATCCGTAGCAAAGTTTCAAACAGGAATAATAAAAAAAAAGAAAAAAGATTGAGGTGAAAAGAGGTGGGAAGAGGTACAGGCTCAGTTTGGTGCAGCGAGGCTGGACATAGCAGCAACAATAGTCGTGCAGTTTCCTTCAAAGAACAAACAGATAACAGAACCTATGAAACAGGAAAAGATTTAGGCCGTTGTTTCTACAGTGAAATATATCTTGACAAACATAAATTGGTCACCACTGACCTGAATGAGTCCGAATAACAGTAACATCACACCGAATGCATAAATGCTCAAATGCATGACACAAAGTTAATCAGTTAATATTTTGGGGAACTGATAAATCCTTAAATCATTACACATCAAACTATGAGATATCTATCTGGTGATAATATAAGTCATGTAAATCAAATATCAAACTTGGCCAATATAACATTATGAGTGTTTTTATTCAAAACATGCATTATTCAGGCTACTGTATATTGAGACATAACTAAAGGGAAACTTTAACATACTAAAGGTTGTAAACTAAAAGGGTCATTAAAGAAAACTCCTAGCATTTTATAATAAATAGCAGAAATATCCCATCTACACTGTATGACTATGAAATGATCAGCATGCATACTTATATTTACAAGCACTTAATAGTGTGGCAGCATATTCTAAAGATAAATAGCTGGAGGTGTAAGTCATTGATCATCACCATGTATCATTCAGCATTCATATCAGCATAACCACTTGGTCATGTGTGGTGACAAGAGTGAAATATACCTCAATGTTTTTACTGTTTTAGTTGAGTAACTGGGTAATTTATCATTGGGGAAAGTGTAAACTTACTGTACTCTACTGTGTTTTTTTAAAGCTACCCTACTTTGGCTGGTTTACACAAAGGGCAGCAACAATAAGTTGAATATTCAGCACCTTCAGTCGCTGTAGCGCATCTAGACGTTTATTTATATTTTTGTCTATAAGAGAGTGTTCTTTTGTCTATATCCAGGTCTGCGTATACCAAGAAGATGTATGTGGTTTTGGGGAGCATCTTTGGAAAGTACTGGTTTGAGCAAGCTCTGAAAGGAGTAAAAAGTGAGTTCAGACAGCTGTATTTTTATTTTATCTCTCTCTCTCTCTCTCTATTTTTTTTTTCTTTGCCGTGTCAGTTAGAGAACTGCAGGAGCTGCTGCGAGCCTCTGACTCCATTAATAACTTGTGCAGTTGGGACCTATTATGCAAGTCCTGAAACCTGAGAGCCAGTCACCTGTTCTGCTACCTGAGCTCGGGCCTTGGGGACGAAGGAGTAGAGGAGAAGAAGAAAGGCAGACAGCCTCACTGAGCCGTCTAGCCAGGGGCGCTCAACTCATATGGACGAGGCCTGAGGTTCTGCTGGAAGCTCCAGAGCTCCCTGGTGGGTGTTTTTTTTCTTTCTTAAACCCCATAACTAAACCAGAGGCACGTGCCAAGAATGATTTTACTGTAAGTGAGAGAAAATCAAGATCCACTGAAGTGTGTCCAGCAGAGCGTGGAAGTTAAAGGACACAGTCTCGCCCTTGCTTTCATTTGCAGAGTGCATTTAGGTCTTTGCTCTCAGGCGGCAAATGTAAGCTCACAGGCTCATTTGTATAAACATATTGACTCAGTTGTTGCTCCTTTGCGCCTTGATCTCTCCCTACCACCCCTCATCAGCTGAGAGGAGGTTTTCCCTGGTGTGTGTGGTGGTGGTGGTGGGGGGGGGCTGAGAAAAGACCACACTTTCACCTACCTGGTGACTGCACAGATCTGCTCTGCTCCTGGCTGAATGCTGGGGAGCTCAAAAGTGTTGCCTCGGCTGAAACAAGTGGATACATCTGCTCTAAAAAGGAGTGTAACAGTTGATGTCTTGGGCTGGACACTGCTATTTCAGGTGAGGGAAGGTCCATAACATGGCAGATTTTCGAATTATACTAAAACAGACGCTGCTACATTTATGCCAGGATGTGCAAAAATCAGTTATGAACATTATGTCAACAGCACTTGGCAGATGTTGCTCTAGTGGATAGTTGCTAATGTGTTTGTAGCTGTTTAAGGTGAAGGAAAATGTTGTGTATCTACAAATGACTCTTAAGGCTACTGGTATGTTTTCCTCCTGTGAATACAAAAAGATTACCCTGCATGTGACCACATTCCAGTGACCCTCAGTCAGGACCATTAGAGCATGTTAGACTCAGTCTGACAAACTGCTTTAATACAGGAACCTGTAGGTAACTGCTGCAGCTCATTACGGGGAGTGTGCCCTCTATGGAGCGTGTACGTCATCCTTATAATCCAATAAAGCATGTGTAATTTAAATCATTAAGGTTAAGTAATTTAACCTTAAGCAACAGCATTTTTGAAAATGAAACATGGATAGGTAAATGTTTCTCATACAAGAGGTAATTTCAAGATCATTAGGCAGCTTTTTCTTTTCACTAAAAAGTGGCTGAATGGC
>OMNW01009538.1:75168-87311 GCA_900303245.1 Selene dorsalis
GGATAAAAGGCAGTCCACGGCAAAAAAATAACCCTTGCTAACACCTGCAAGTATATGACACATCTGAATACCAGCATTTTGTCTGAGAGCTCCCTCACTGAACCTCATTTCAACACTGGCTGTGCTGATGGGTTTATCTCTCGGATACCTACAGCTCTGCACAGCCTGTCTGCTTCCTAACCAGCTGTGGGTCCTGTGGCCTCCCTCTCTGTTTTCTGGCACTGTCAGGACCACAAAGGTTTACTCACTCACTGGCTCCCATGCATGAAACAATAAGCATACGGTCGCATCAGCCAAGTACAAACCCCGCTCGCTCTCTGTGTGCTGTCACGCTGTCTGTCTCTCGCAAACACACTTTCTGTTTCTATTCTTCTCACATGTACGGCTTGCATATTTGTCTCTGTATCTCACAGTCCTGTGGGCTGGAGGTGCACAAGGTTTGGTTTTAAAGGATAAAGCTGCATGTTTTCACCACTCCAATTACAGTATAAACACTAGCGATATGTATGTCTCTAAACAATGTGGATCTCAGCTGCAAACCCCTAAGTCTTTAAACAAACAGCCTCAAATACAAGCATTCATTTGGGAAAAAAAAGCTAAGTAATTTCCAAAACACATGTGCACAGTAATGTTTTGGTAAATGCTGCTCAGATACTAGTAAATAGAGTATTTTCCAGCAGGTGGATAAGCAGGCTAGCAAGTATTTACAGCAGCAGGAAGGTGCGTGTGTACGGTGGTCCTGAGGGCTCAACACACTGCAACTTAAGAAAACACAAACAAAGAAATGAACGTGCTACAAATTCAGAAATCCAAATTCACAATTCATCACTTTGAAAACATGCCCGCTGCAAAAACTCAAAACAACACAACATGCTTAGCTTAGCGTTTCTCTTTAGCTGGGTCTGTCATTTTCCCTTATGTTGTGTTATAAATTTTTGCGATGTGTTCATGTAATTTGTCGATGCTGTGAGTTTTTGCAGCATGTTGCATTGTCAGGTTGTTTTCTAAATTTGTTGCATTCATGTATTTGACTGTGATTTCTTAAGCTGCAGTGTGTTGAGCTCCCACTCTCAGGGCCACCGTACACATGGACCCAGCTGAATAAACCGCAGTGCCCAAGTTCATCGTAATAATAAATGCAGGCACTGCAATCTGCTTGTAGTTGAGAGACTCTTGTCACCCTTGGTTTCCATTGTTTCAGAGCTTATTCAAGTTCAATTTTGTTTAATTCCCCTTTTTAAGCCATATGTCCTTCGGGGTCTCTGGTCGTAGTCCCCTTTCTCTGGCACAAACAAACTCTTTTGTGGAGTGCAGCATTGTAAAAAAGGCTGTTGTTCCTCCAATTACACTCGGTGCCTTGGCAAAAATAAATCAAAGCAAAAATGGGGTGAAACTATGAATGTGTAAATTTCTATTTCTGTGTTGTTATTCAAGCCTGCATTCCCCGTCCCATGTGACTCACCTCAAAGTGGAACACACGGGGTAAACATAATTACTTCTCTTGTATTATATGCACTGCGCCGTTCACACAAGCATCTTAACAGGCCAACAGCATGATTTCAATTTGCAGGGCCTCACTGTGACATACAGTGAAAGCTTTGCGTGCTTGACAAGTTTATTTAAAAAGCAAATAATGCCACCATTTGTTATAATCTCTGTTTTAATGACTGTAATAGCTACGTGGGGCTTTCTACCAGCTAAATTGAGAGCAGTGCATTTGGTGTATTGTGATTAAAAAACTGAATTATGCTGAGTGGTGAATAAAAACGAATCGATAAGCCCCATCGTCTGCCTTTCTGAAACAATAGGCATAAACGTTTAAGCCATTGTTTGGTGTTAAGGAATTATCCAAAATGTGCCAAGCAAGCAATGCAGATAACCACATTAGGAGAGTCATCGTCAGCTGAGCTGAGGAGCAGAAAGCCAGAGAGGGAGAATTTCTTCCTTTGGGAGCTGATAGGTGGGAACGAACATGGCTCTAAGCGTGGAACAAACGATGGGATGATAAAGTGGAGAGAATAATGCGATATTGAAGTGTTAGCAGAAAGACTATTTTCACTGACAAGAAAGGTGTACTTTTGTGATGAGTAGGTAAGTTTGATAATTGTGTTTCAAGTTGAGGAGTATGCCTTTGAAGTGGACTTCCTTTTTATGTCATGTATGGCATATGTGCAGCCTAATTAAAATCAGAAGCTGCAGTTACTTTATTACAGTACTGCATTACTTTTTCTTTTGGGAACAGATATATAAAAAAAGTAGAAGACAGCTGGTTAATGTGAGTGGGTTTGGAGAGTTGGAGATTCCCAAGCACATCAACACCTAACATCAATGAGTTAAACAGCTCCGGGTGCACTTGTGTGTTTTCCCAAGGTAGCGTGACCTGGAAAGTCACTAAACAGTGTTTCTGGAAAATACTGTGTGAACAAGCTGCTGCACTCTG
This sequence comes from Selene dorsalis, assembly GCA_900303245.1. Lineage (NCBI taxonomy): Eukaryota > Metazoa > Chordata > Actinopteri > Carangiformes > Carangidae > Selene > Selene dorsalis. The sequence continues at coordinate 77,609 of OMNW01009538.1, forward strand.
CATACAGTTACGGTTACTTTCTGCTGTTTTGTGATCGAAAATCTAAATAGTTTTGCCAGAAAGATGAAATCATATAATGAAATAATGAATCACATTTTCTCATAAGGTGCATTGAACAAAATATGTTTTAAAATGATTGTTACTGTGTTTTTTTAACAGGTTTCACTGCCATCAACAAACACAAAGTCGTTTCCGTAATTGAATAAAATAAATAAACTCCATGTCTAAAAATGTAACAAAATTCAGTTTGTTCCATAATCGTATAGTATCAGATCGCAGAATTAATTGGGTAATGTGAGCATATGTCCTTTATGCTAGTTTACAATAACATTTAAACAAGAGACAAAATTACTCATTAAACCAAATTAATATTTGTGTAAAACTCTCCTGATATTTGAGTCTCTGGAAAGTGAGTGAACACAAGCGCTTGTTTGGGGAAGATGTTTTATTGTTTGCCCTTCAAATGGAGGAAAGAAAAATGCAAGCCAGCAGGGTGTCCTGTGTGTAAGAGAAGCTGGAGAGTAAATTATTTTAAGTATCAAGTCTGTCTTTATAACTATCCACCCCAAAAAATGGAGCAGAGCAGAGACTGGTAGCTTCCAAGAGATGAATTTGGATTGTTCATTTTAAATGCCATGGATAATTTGTCCCCAAGTGCTGCCCATCAAGTTACACATTGTCATGGCAACAGCAACAGATGAGGAAACAAGTCGGGCAAGGGAACAGATAATACGTCCTTCCACTCGGATCACAGTGGGTTATATCTTTACATTTGTGGTTTGATTTTAGTTCAGTTTGCAGAGGAGTCCTCTGCACACTGATATGATGAAGATTTTTCTTTTCTCTGTCTTTTTTCCTAGGCTTCAAATGAGGATATTGCTGCTTCACTGCACAGGAATGTCCTGTCATGGGGTGTGTGGCAGGGGCCAGAGGAGAAGGAGAATGTGTCTCTTAGTCCAGTAACACAGACCGCCTACTCTCAGCTTGGACTGCAGATAGTGGACTTTCCAATCTGTTCAGGGCCGCAAGTGACCCAGATGTGTTGGGAAGGAGTCCAAAGACAGCATTTTCTTCATCCATCACCATCTCACCCCGGAAGGTTTTGCCATCACCTGTGGAGTCTGTGTATCCAATGCGACGCGTGAAGGTGACAACTTCTCCTTTACTACCAGAAAGGACGGTCTCGTTCATGTCCACGAGCACAATGCGAGTCTCAAACTCCCATCTGGACCTGTGCAAACAGAATCCTACTGTTGTGACACCAAATCAGCTCAGACAGGTAGCTGATGGACTGGCAGCAAAAGATCCAGGAAAGAGGAAAGTACAAGATGCACAATGCAGACTGAGCTACACAGAGGGCGAGAGAACGCGAGATGTTATAGGTGGATCATTGATGAACCTCTCTTTACAGCCTTGCTACCAGTCTTGTATCCATTGTGAGGTGCCTCTGAGGTCCAACAGCTCCGTTGTTTTTTTGGACAAGTCACTTTCCATTTCCCTCGCGGAGCTGGAGGGAGGAACAGTCAGTCAGCCTGCTTTGTATAGGTCCACCTTGTCTGTTCCCCTGGGTGTCGGAAACTGCCGCAGATCCCCAACAGATAACAAACCAGACAAAACAAATGAGGGCTACGGGAGACACAGACCAGCCATGTTAAGCAGAAACAAATGCAATGGCCGGGACAGTGGTGTTGGTCACTGCAGAAGCTCTCTATCAAAGCAGCGGGGCCGTGAGGTCGAACAAATAGCACCCTCTCATGGTATTAACAACAAGACCAATGATTTAGACACACAGCACCACAGCCCTACTTTGGGATTATTGTCATTCAGAGGGCCAAGCCCCTCAAACACAAAGGCTGGCAGGAAGAAGGGGAATGCAGATGAGGCAGCCTTCCCTTCCGAGAGCAATTTCAGGCACAGGCAGAACACTTTCAATATTGGCCCAGGTATGAATTTCATCACCTTCCTTCAGAAGTGAAAATCTAAAGTACCCACGCCAATTGATGTGTATATTCCTTTCAGTGGCTCGTATATTCTAAAGTTATTGAAGATAAGATCACGTTTCCAAGCCGTTACAGCTGGCTGAATGTGGTGCTAGGGTGGTCTTAGAGGGTGGAAAGTCTCATTTTTTTTCCACTCTGCCTCCCACCTTTGATTTATGCCTCATGCATAACTAAGAGATGCACACCCACCCACCACACTTCTACTGTACAGTACATTCACAATGTTTAGACTAAATCCCAACTGGTACATGCACACTCTCATTTCAGCTGCAGATTTAAATAAAGAACAAACACTTTCATTTATCCTCCCCTGACTTCCAGCTCTTCTATATAAAATCTGAAGTTAGCAAGTGCAACTGCATATATTAACAATGGATCGCAAATCTAAAGATAGGCTTTATTTGCATGATTGTGAAGAATCCTTCCCAGGATTTCACTGTACATAAGTTAGAGTAAGATCAAGGTTATAGCTGTAGTAAGGAATATAATGTATTTTATGCCGTTGCGGAGATTCCTCTGTAATTGATGGAGACAGATTCCTTAGGGAGTTGAAGAGTAATTGATTTTGTTTGTAACCTTGGATATTTGGTCTGTATAGATGTAGCTACTTTGTTGACTTGAGCCATCTTAAAAGAATAGTTTCACATTTTGGGAATTTTTCTCTTCTTTTCTTAGTGAGCATTATATACCACTCGTATCTGTACAATATATGTGATGCTACAAATAGCAGCTGTTGTCTTAGCTTAATTTATCCTATCTTATATCACCTTAGTTTAGCTTGGTTTATTTTATCTTAGAGACTAGACCTAGTAGAAGACATTTTGCTTAGCTCTGTGCAAAGATAAAAAATCCACTTATAGCACCTGTAAAATTCACAATTTAACAGGTTGTATCTCATTTCACTGCAGCCAAGGAACAGTCCAGCTAGGTGTCCTTCAGTCTTTATGCAAACATAAGCCAATGGATGCAAATGAGCACATTTTCTGAAATGTCAAACTTCTTTAATTTTAAGGCCAAGCTGAATATATATGAATATTGCAGTGAGCCATAGCACTCACATACATAATATACAGCACAGCTACTGTACTTTACATGCAGCAAGGAGGCCGGTACAGTGCTGTAGATGGATGTCACAGCCAAGAGGACTCTAACCATAATCTGAAATGTCACTGCCCGGAGCAAATTCAGAGTCTTACCTGCCTTCTTCACGTATTACCTGGGCTCTTCCAAGAAAAACAACACTTATTAAATATTTAACATCTCTCTCTAGTTATTACGGCATTTATTTTCTGCACCATTCCATTGCTTTTTCTTGAGTCTTTTTTCATTTTATCTTATCTTTTTTTTTTCTTCAGTTCATCTACCAATACCTAAAGGCAAAACATATCATGTAGAAATAACTTGACTGGCAGTTTTACATTGTGCCTCTCAGAGCCTGTGATGATGCTCTGAACACATGCCGCATGGTCATGACATGGTGCATACTCCAGAAAAGGTAGAGTAATGGGGTTACGAGTGCGGGATGGATGCTCTGTCATCTATTACATTATTCATAGGCCACACTCATGTTCCCTCTGGGTTGTTTTCTTTATATGAGTTAGGGGGGTTGGGTGTAGTTAGGGTCAGTTTGAGGCCACTTCATTCTTTCTGTTTCTCCATATCATGAAAGCTTAGATCTCAGAGAACTCAAGAGAGTCAACATTTTAACTATAAACTGTAAAATCGACATCAAATTATTCATCCCACTAAAAAAGCTTTTTGCAATCCAGCCCAATTTTTTCTTCTTCTTTTTTTGGATTGATGGAACTAAATTGAATTTCACTGTCATTTCTTCTCTCTCTGTCTCGTCAGTGGACTCCAGAACATGGAGCAAGAAGAAAACACCCATCAACACAGAACAACAGAAACGTAGCCAATGCACAGAACCTCAAAAAGAGTCTGCTTTGGATAAGACCTGTTACTACCATTCAAGAGTGAAGGCTGATTCTGTGGAAGAAACACCCAAGACTCTCAGCCTCAAAGTAGGAACCACATTTCTGAACAGCTTTTTAAATAATAACTGCCTGTGTTTTAAGAAATATTCTGCACAATGTGAACATATAGTGAAGAGTGCTCCAAAACAAACCTGACTTTGAACATAAAGGATTATTAGGGTCACTGAAAGGAGCAGCTTGACAAAAAATAAAGATAAATCTTAGCCAAGGTTTGCTACTTATTGAAAATTTTAGGTAGCTTTTGGGCACATCTCGTGACCTTCATCAACAGTTTAAGGCTGCTCAGTTGCCATGGAGATAATTGGGATGTTATCATCAAGATACGGGAAGAAAATCATTCACAATCTTCATAACAACTACTAACGTTATAATAGAAAATTTGATTTAGCAAGTTCTGCTTCAGCTGCTGCTGCTAATCTGTCAAAGTTTAAAAATATGAAATAATCAGATAGACCAAAAAGTAACTCCAAGGCTGGCAGCATGAATAAAGGTCATTTACGCAGTCAATAAATACCACAAACAGCTGTTTTAAACCCAGAGCAAGTACACAGGGTTTATGATCAGATGTGTAAAAGAGCAGCGTATGTGCCATATGGAACCTTTAAAACCTTAGGGATGGTATGTTAAACTATTTTGATTAAGGTTTCCCCACACAGAAAATCTAAATGTGTTCACTGTTGGAATAAAGATCACAACAGCAGTGGCATCTCTTGAGGGGTGATTTTTTTTCTAGTTTGTGTCTGGCACAGTTTCTGCCAATCAGAGAGGGAATTTAACAAAGTCTTTAATAATTACAGGATTTCCTCTTTTTTGTCCTGTCCGCTTCCTTTTTTTTCAATTCTGTTAATTTAACAAGTTTTCTGTCAGTGTGAGGAGTAAAGAACCAGTAAGGTTTCTAGGGGCTTTCTACAGGATTCAGATTCCCCTTGTGGGTAAAGCTCTCTTACCTTTATCCCCACTAAAGCTGAGCATGGTATTACCATGTTGCCTACACCTCCTAGCTATTACAAGGCTGTGAAAAGGATTCGCCAAGGTTAAGGAATAGATTAAGGATATTTTCAGAATAGATTCTAACCCAGTGGTGTTTTTTTTTTCTCTTTCCCCTGGATTAGAGACGATGAGTTACACTGTATTCTTCCCACCAACTAGCAGCTTACTGTATTTATCCCTCTCCGCACTCCAGGAGGCTTTGGAGCTCTTCAGGCCAGACTTCATCAGCCGATCTCAGGGTCGGGTGTGGAGGGTGGAGCAGAGGGCCAGGAGAAGGAGAGCGCTGCAGGACTCAAATCCGGACCTGGTGCAGGGCCTCAGGGAGGATCGGGGCAAACAAAGGAGGAACTGCACCACACCAGATCCACTTAGTGGTACGTGCAGCTGAATAACAGAAGTAAACCATCAAGTGAAATGTGTCGCCTTGCTGTTAAAAGAACTGTAGTTACAGAAACACAGCAACAACTGTAGGTCATACAATAGAAGGCACTGGAAGTGTGTCATCAGCTGTGGTGACAGCAGCTTGCGAATCACAGTCTGGCACTTTTAGATCACAGAGTGTCCCAGGAGTCGATCCAAAACAGGCCCTCATCCGCTACCTCCTCATCATCAATCTTTCACTATGTTTCCCATCTGGTGTTACGTCACCTCCTGTAGAAACCAACACAGTCATCAAATTGCTGAGCTGTGGAGGCTCGTCAAGTGGGAGTAGCTTACTGGAGACGAGCAGTCATTCATATACGTTGGGAAATAACGGAATAGAGAAACTTATGAACTGTGTCTCAAATAATTCTCAGTAACTTCAGAAACCTCACCAGTCTGGGGGTGGGGGTGGAGGGTGATTTTAGATTATACCCTATGTAGTGTAGTGGTTTTTATCCAACTTTGCTCTCTGCTGGCCATTATCGAGTATTGCAGATCAGTTAAAGCATGTTTGTCTCTAAAAGCTCTTCATGCACATGCTGAGAACAGTGTGTTTGGAATAAAATGTGGAATAAAATTTAAAAGTTTTCTTCCCTACTTCAGCAATGCAATGTCAAAAACTAGATGCAACCGAATACATTATATACGATATCACTGTGAGGAAAAAAAATTAAATATCATGAATATAAGTTCATAAGATTAGATCAGGCATAAAACAGAGGCACGCCTAAATGGGAAAAAAGGGAAACAGAAATGATTTAAAGTGCAGCATACTTATCATGAAAACATATTTAAATGCAAAATGTCTTCTTTAAACCAGCATTTATCAAAAATGTTATCTGGCAAGGCACAAAAAAATCCTGCAATTTTGTGGCTGTCAGTAAAAATGTAGTAAACAACCAAGTAACATAATAGTACTGTCCTCCTGCATCACCGGGTGTCTAGCTTAGTGTTTCTCAAAAATGTTGTGACATTGTGTGATATTCATGAAGATGTAGATGATGATTTGTGTGCAGAAAGTGCTGATATATGCTCAGTCAGAGTCTTGTTTATCTTTTTCTTATAGTGAAACTGCCAGACTTACAAACTCTGACAAGGCTTTGTTTAGTTGAAGTGAGCACACACAACTTCCAGCATTTCTCTCACCAGCTTTAAGACGGCTGTTTGATCCTCCACTGTGTATATTTAGGGGAATGACATTTTTTTTGAAAAGCTACATGGGTAATGTAATGGATTCTCTACATATATGGGGTAGTATAAGAGTTTCTTGAAATGCATTCAGATTATACACTGGGCATCTGTTCTGTATACATTCACCGTAGCAGAGTGTTTACAGTAATTCCTCTTCATCCAACTGTCCTGGAAACCTGACTGCTCAGCCCTCTTTGTAAAATATGAATAAACAAGAGCAGTCTAATACCTAAGGTAATCAAAGCACCCCAACTAATCCTTTGGAGGTCACAGAGAAGTCGTGGAATGAGTAGCCTTGAAAAGCTCATGCTGGTCTCTGACTGACATCTGAAGTCTAATTGTGAACAGAAAGTCCTGGTGCTGTTGACCTAAGCAAGGGCGGTCAAGCCACTCACTTCGGTCTGGGGGAAACAAAGTTGTCAGACTTACTAGCACTGGATATGGCTCTTTGTGCTGTATGTGTACACACACTTTGATACATATCATGTGTGTTTCATATATATAACATTTGTTAATAAACAAGTGCGTAAATGTTGTCAAAAGAGAGATCACATTTAGGCCTCTGTGTTCATTTACATATTCAAGATTCATTTACATATTCATTCTTATTTGTTATTTCGATGTGTTTTTGTACGTGTGTGTGTCTGTGCATGTGTGTGTCCTAGATAACCTTTTCAAGCCTAGAGAGAGGTCTATATCAGGCAGAGAGATGCAGCTGAGGTCCAGACGGTGAGTTCTCCAGACCAAGCCCACGTCAGATGATGCCACTCTGTCTCTCCTCGCTCTTTGTGTGTGTGTGTGTGTGTGTTTCTTTTTATTCAGCACAATCCATCAAGCCTGTCATATCCGCCATGCATGCAGGTTTGTGCACAAACACGGTGAGCATACACACACCCACATACTGTATGGATACAATAGATGTTTGATGCCCAAACGTCTCGACAGGAGATTTGAGCTACCCTCTGTATACCTTATCTCTTTCTCTAGGTTTTTTTTTTCCTTTCCTTATCTGGAAAGGCACACCTGATCAGACGATGGCTGCCCATTGTAATTTTTTTCAAAAGCGACACTATCTGACTTGGAGGATCTCTTAACAAATTGGCTAGTTGTGGGAGTGAAAAAGGAGGCTGTGTGAGACCTGTTTATCAGTGGATTCAGGTTTTTGCCGGCTGTGGTCCCACTAGATAATACCTTGTCTGTAGTATGCCAATCCGTTGGCATAGCTCAGCCGCCCTCAGACTTCTGATACCGTATTCCCTTGCCCTGTATGAATTTGCCTTTTTTTTGTCTGTAGGATTTACAACAAGCTGCCAGAGGTGACAAAGAAAAAGGAGGAGGAGAAAAAGAGGGCTGTATCACAAACCAACAGATTGCGAGCAGAAGTCTTCAAAAAGGTAGAGTTTTTTTTCCAGTCCAAAACATTGTTTACTGTACATGAAAACCGTCAACTTCAAATGGAATATAAAACACAAACAGATGTGCCACTACAAGAATGCTTATGAGGAGAGTTTATGGAGGTGAAAAAGTCGGTCACTGTATATGCACAGTTTACTTTACAGTAACAGTGTGTTATAGTTTATCTAGAAATGTTACAAAATGTAGTTTTTATAGGGTGGCACTGTAGTCCAGTGGTTAGCACTGTTGCCTCTCAGTAAGAAGGTTCTGGGTTAGATTCCCAGGCCTTGGACTTTTCTGGGTGGAGTTTGCATCTTCTTCTTGTGTCTCTTGCTTCCTCCCACAGCCCAAACAAAGTTCATAGCCGATGAATGGATGGAGTTTTTTACATACTCACATCCAATATCAGTGCAAACTAGACCAGAAAAAACATATTCACATAAGTGTACCTAAGCAGGATAGTGATATTTTTCAGGTAGCAGGTGGATGTTTCAATTGTTCTGTTGGTATTGATAATCCTAGTCCTAGTATTTTTAACTACAGACGTGATTCTTATTATGAGCAAATGAAGCGTTCAAGTCACATAAGCATCACTCATAAGGATGGACTGAAACGTGATTTGATCGTTGTCCAGCAGAGGTCACTGTTTGACTACCAAAACTGCAACCACTGTCATTTATAACACTGGACTATCCATTAAGTGCATTCTGCCTCTCGGCCTATTTGCTTCCCTCATGTTTTTTCTTTTTTAAATAAAATCTAAAGATAAAATCTATTATTCCATTTCTGGTGTTTTCTTCAGAAAAAGTGAGGAAGCTTCACATCAGAGCTAAAAAATTTACTCTGACACAACTGGGCCCATTTCACTCTTTCTACCAGAGTGTAATTCTTAGCTTTCAGCACTGCAGACACCAAAGCTCACACAGTAATGACTCATATTACTTAGGCTATTTAGGCCCCTGCTGCCACAATGCATAGAAGCCGCTTTAACAGGCAGCATCTACATCCTCCAGCAGTGGAAAATGAATCATATATTTAGGACATGCAGTGTCAGACGGATCCATTCAGCTTCACTTGTGGGTGAGCCTTCATTCACTCTCACATTATAGCCAAACCACGATGATGAAGCCATTGTCAGTAAGGTGACGTGACAAATGTGAGATGTTTCCAATCTTTTACAGATAATTACACAATCACGGGAGCATCACACTGTGTGCATGTGTGTGTGTGTGTGTGTGTTTGTACTCCTATCATTGTGAGGACAAGTGTGAATTTTAAACCTTTGGAGTGAGGACCATTTTGTAAAGTGAGGACATGTAGGCCGGTCCTCACCATATTTTCATTGTAATGACTTCTAGAGGCTGTTTTCATGCATTTCTCCAAGTTTCAGAGTGGTCGTCAGAAAGATGCCAATATGGGAAAATTTGTGGAAAAACTTATTGTGTCTGCGATTCGCTGGCGACCTGTCCAGGGTGTAGCCCGCCTCTCGCCCCTAAGTCAGCTGAGGTAGGCTCCAGCTCACCCGTGATCCGAGTGAGGATAAGCAGTATAGAAAATGAATGAATGAACTTATTGTGTGCGTATTTCCTGGATACACACACTTTTTGCTCGCTGCTGCCCCCTACTGTCAGCACAGAACTAACCACATAAAGGCCTGTTCAGTCCTGGTACACTATATGTCTGAGGTGATCTTATCACAAGTCCGGTCTG
>OMNW01009540.1:416-24801 GCA_900303245.1 Selene dorsalis
AATAAAACATCTGATTAATTTAAAAAAAAACAAAAAACAAAAAAAAAAACACTGTGATCACGGAGGATCATATTACCTTATAATACACCTTGAAATAGTCATAATGGGCAGAGGCAGGCCTGAAGTCAACAGGTCAGAGGTTTTCAGACATTATCTCACCCACATCCTGCTATATTGCATGATTATGCGGATGGCGGAGCGTGGAGCACGGAGCGGTCACGCAGCGCAGCCGTTCCCCAACAGACCCACATCCAGTGGAATTCTGGGGTCAGTCAGTCCTTGCTGTCTCTGAGCTCCACCAGCTCATTCCCATCTTCATCCAATCACAATCTGACATGTTTAATGTCAATGATGTCCATGGAGGAACATTTCATGACCCAGCTCCACCCCCTTCACCATCTCACCTGAGGCTTCCTAACCATCTCTAATCAAAACCAACCGATCAGAGTTTCCCACCTGTGAAGATGTCCCCATCCTCGAGTTCTACTCCTCATCACATCACCACCACCAGTCTCCAGGCTCTGAGGGAAGTTTTCTCTAACTGGAAGGCTCTTAAACCTATTGGCCCTTTTCTGTGGTGATTTATCCATGAAGTCTGCTCCCTCTGTTCACAGTAAATTCCATTTTATTCCAAACTGCTCATAATACTCATTTGTTCTCCTTGTTACTCTCTGCTGATTGTAACAGAATTGGCTGTATGTGTTTTCCAGGTTGGGTTTAAAGCACTTAAAACGAGTCTTTCAGGTGAGTTGTAACTGAGTTTGTTTTTAGGCTTGATTGATAGGCCTTAGTTGAAACGGTGGCAACTCCACCTCCTCACTGCTGCCTTGAGGAATGTGTGTATTAATATGACACGGGGGAGTGAATTTCTTTGAGCGAACATATTCATCACGGCACAGCCAGGTTTCAGAAAGACAATATAAATGTGATGATCTGAGATTGTTGACTAAAACAGCTTTAGTCAACACACACCTAATCTTTGCAGTAGTTGTGTGAACTTTCACCTGTTTGTGTATAAATTACACCTCTTGTTTACTGATTTGATTCATTTAGGTAGTACGGGGAAACATGTCTCTATAGGTTTGGGTTAGGACTGACACTCAGCTCTAGGTTGTCATGGTTTTGGTGTAGTAACAAACTTAGATTTCTAGACATGAGAGTTGTGACATCCACTGTGAGGATTAGGACATCCTCCTAATCGGACCAGGTCGTCAGTTGGTCAGATTTTGCAGGGGCTCCAAAAAGTTCTGACATTTACTTGGCATGTGTACTCAACAATTCAACATTTATTTTGAGTGGAGACACTGAACGAGCCTGTCTGGCAACAGTCATGCCACAGTCTGACAATTAGATCACATTTGTCCTCATTCTGATGTTTGATTCACTTAAGCCCCTGATCTGTGTGATTTGCTACATTGCAGTGCTGCTGCATGTAATGAAGTGCTCCATGAGGGCGGTAAGAGTAAGGTATAGAAAGACGACAGCAGCGTGCCAGTATTTTTCATCTTCTCTTTAGTCGGGAAGTCACTCATTTCTTCACAAATAAAGTCAACCCTTAAATAGCGAAGTCAGAAACCCACAGTACCTTGATTGGAATAAAAATCAGATACATAACATATCATACTTAAATGCATAAATAAACTTTACATGTCATAATAATAATTATGATAAAGTTAGTGAAATTTAGGTATAGTTAGCACAAATTAAGCATAGACATTGTACATTATGATTATAGTATTGATATAGTACTGGAGTGATAACATTAGTGCAACATGTTTTTAGTGGGGGATGCTGGTTTAGAATAGATCGTCCATTATTTTTCTTTTTTTTTCCCAAACACATGTTTAGGGGATTTGATGTGGGGTTGTGTGAGATACTTGTCTATGGAGATCCCTCAGTATATTCTGTCTGGTTGGTGTGCTGCCAGTTTAGAGAAGGAGACACGAGCACTGGCACAGAAGCTGAGTGATGCGCTGCTGCAGGGTCAGCAGTACAAAAGAAAAAAAAACATGTTTTAACTACTTAAAAATCTCACCACAAAAGCCTGCATCTGTTGAATTGTACACTCTGTTTGGAGTATTTTGTAGCTCTTTGACTTACCGTCAAACAGCCCTCTCCTTTCGAACTTCACTTTCTAAACCACTGAACTACTCCACTTTTATGCACAAGCGTACTCACACATATTTGGGATTGGTCAATATGCTGCTTAACACAGTGATGCTGCACTTGCACAGTGATTCAACTGTGTAGTTCCAGAGGTCAAAATGTACCAAATGTTCTGCAGGTAATACACTGGCTCACACAAATAACACAAACTATTACTTCCACTAAACGTGACACAGACATAAACTGAGCAGCAGCTTCTTAGTTACAGCTCATCTTCTGGCATGTGGGGCACAACTAACACTGGGCAGGGTAGAGACTTGTAACTATTCTCTGAACAAATTATTCATTTAGTCCCTGACTCCTTTACGTAGAAGTCCTATATTCTATGAAGTGAGATTTCAATGTCTTAAATTATGAAACAGGTCAATGTTCTATATTAATGATGTGAAAATATCAAACAGTTCAATGCACGCAGCCTATGTTCAGTAAGGAAACAGTCAGCCAATCAGAAGAGCGCCTCTGAGCCTCTCCTCTGATTGGCTCACCCACCTGTTGTTACTAGAACTCTAGAGAGAAGCCCGCGAAAGATGTTTTATGTCAATGCTATAAATAAAAAGTGTAACCATATGAAACTTACTTATGCGAATTCAGACTTACAGCATCTATTTCTGACTGTCAGCCAAGTCCAGGTAAACGCTGAGACAGATGGTCAGGCAAGAGAGGTGGGAAAGGGATGTCACAGTCACAGAGAGGGACAGAGGCGGGCAGGTCATATCTTTGCACCTGTAAAGTGGATTTCCATGTTTGTCTAAGAGTTCACACTAATAAGTTCAAGGTAGAAAAAAAAAAAAAAGGAAAAGACAAAAGAAAACCAAAGGTTGCCTAAAGGTGACTGTTCACAGCCCAGAAATAAAAATGTGTTAATGGACACTAACATGGGCTGGAGTGGTTGTAGTGTGTTCGCAAAACACAAAACAGACACAAGAATGAACACATCCAAATGTCACTTAACCAACAGCAGAAACACAAATCACCATTAGCACACATTGCAAAGTGCTTTCAAAGGGTATCCAAATGTTTTTTGCCAACCTTCCTGCAGAGGAAAAACTTCATGTAACGTGTTCCTCCATCCTTGTTCTTTTCCATTTCTGCTTGATATGCTAAAGAATGCCGTGTTTGTGTTTTCACGTGTTGTTGCCAATGTCCTTTGTAGGTCTCAATATCTCTCCTGCTGCAACAACACTGAAAACAATGAAGTGGAAGTTGCCTGAAATAGAGGCACAGAGAGAAACCGCGTGACATACAAATGCATGTACATGCGCTGCAGCCTTGTGTTTCTTTGTTTATTAATACTCTACAGTTACGGAGCACATGCGGATTAAAGACTGTAACTGTAACCTGGGGATACTGGAACCAGAAGTGACAGAGAAATCACAGAATAACAGCAACATCAGCACCTCTGCTGAAAAGAGACAATAACAGAGGCAGCAGAGGATTCATCGAGGTTTAAAAAGGTTTAATCAAAGTTCATCAGCATAATTTATCTTACCAAGTCCTCCCCAGCATTTCAATGAGATCTCCATGAAGAGCCACAAGCGGACATTGAGTATTTTTTATATATATGAATAATGATTACCTCCTTCAGATTAGGTTGTAATGCAACTGCTACATATAGACAATACACGCACACATGAACACACGTACACGCACACACACACACATATATATATCTTCACAGAGACAGTCTACAGACACAGGAGCTCTGACAAGCTTCTGCATATATTTTTCATTGGTCCCCAACGTCAGGCTATTTTTTATACTTTCACAAATACATCCATCTTTTGCCTTTCAGGAGAATTGCACCTTTGCAGATGACTTGTCTTCCCTCCCTCCATTATTTCAAGAGTAGCAGCAAAAAGAAAGAAAGAAAGAAAAAAAAACTTTCCCTGGTGCTCTATTAATTTCCGCACACATCAAAACAATCAGACATTAGATATTATCTGGCTGCATTTTATGGAAATCTAATGGACTGGGCTCATCACATCTCTAATCTTAGTAAATACCCAGCTGGACTGAAAAACAGTGGTGAGGCAAATTGTTGCTTCTCTTTACAGGCTTATCAGTGCTCCCCATCCAGCTTAAAAACACAGTAAATGCAAAATGCTGGAACCACAGGTTTTCAATCTAAAAAAAAAAGAAAAAGTCAGCGATCCTCGACCTAAACCGCTTCTCATCAGCTGTGACAGCTGGACTAGGAGGAACTCTTCTAAGTGAGGCACAACCAGGCCAACCACAGGAAAATGCTCTGAATTTCAGAAAAAAACTAAACACTTTAGCCATTATTGGCACTATTGGAAAGGTACTCCAATGATGTGTTTGCTTGCTGGCACTTATCAATTTAACTGCATTTCCTGACCATTTTTTCTGTCTTGTCATTTGCTCTATGAGTGAGGGAAAGGGATGAACCCTTGATGCTGAGTTATTAATAAAGTTAAAACAACAAGATGAATACAGCAATAAACAAAACAAAAGATCATGTGTCTGGAAGGGCTGTTGTCATGTCACACTGATATTACTGTTTCCACAAAAAAGACACCGAAATATCACCTCATACAATGTGGAACCTTTAACAAATAAAGGATAGTGCAAAAATCAGCTCAACCACAACCATACGTATTTTAGGTTTATGAAGCAGAGAGACTTGGAGTGGATTATGCCGTTTATATTTTTCTGTCTTATTATAGAATTTGTATGAGGAGCTTTGCTGTTATTTTTCTTGAATTACATTATAATGAGGAGTGACAGGGGAAAAGATTTATTCTACTGCAGCATATCATTATGCCTTTTTACATTATTAATGCTGTATGTACACAGCCCCTTCAGATCAGCCTTGACAGGTAACAATAAAAACTTTGTGTCGGGAATCACACACAGCTGTGAGTGTATGCAAAACAGTGTAGTCACAAAAGTGAAAATACAAACAGAGATGTTTATGAGGAGCTAAGAAAAGCATGGGAAGAGTGTGGAGATGCCCTGAACCGAGGCTTATTAGCACAACTTCAGTTCTATTTTTCATAACTTTGTAAACAAGACACTTTTTCTCTGTGCTGAGACTGAACAAACTGAGAACAAACCGGAGTCTGTTAGAGACAGGATCACTTGTCACATGCTGTGTGATCTGACAACAGTATAGATGCTGTCTCATTCAAGAATTTGTCTTTGGTGAAGAAATAAATAAGAAATATGCCATCAAGAGTCCTTGCTGTTCCTTGCTCTTTCTTTTGTCTTTTATAATAGACGACTGCCCATAAAATTGGAAGACTTCTGTTCTAGACACATTCCTCTTCACATTTCTCTCTTTATTCCAATATATTTTTCATGACAACAGGTAAAATATATTCCAGCTTTATGGGCAATAGTGTAGATAAAAGCCTCTGTAACCAGTCTCTACAATAAGCTGTATTTCATGCTCATCATGCAGATCACATAATTGTATTTTATTTTGCATTTGTTTGCTTGGTACCCCTGGCCTTTTCTATTTCAGTTTGTTTAAAGTCAAGCTGTCACCAAGCTGCGACGGCTGCTTCTCTCTCCTTTCGCTCTTGGGTCAAATTTCACAACTTTGTATTTTGCCTCATAAATGTAGCACTGAATATTTGATTCAAAACTCAAAACTTTGGGTTGTGTTTCTTCATTCTCAGCGGAATCAGCAACTTCATCACAAGAATAAATAAGAAAGGAACTGAGCGGAGTTTTGTTGCCACTAGGTGAAATCACTTCTGTCTCAATGGCTGTGCATTTGTCACACAGCACCTCCCTACAGCCATAGAGTGTGATTCCACAGCTCCGGTTAAAGAATCACCAAATATAATCTAACATTATGCAGTGCTTTCTCAGTTTGGACATGCCCTGCGGCTGCTCTTGAAGGCAGGCTTACGGAGTGACGAATACAGAGGAGCAAGAAGGGGAAGCAGAGGCTGTAGTCTAAGCAGGCTGCAAAACTCCATCAAGTGATCTTTTGTATCACTTGATGGAGATTTAACAGAGGGACATTTCATATATTTTACAACAATCCTCACCTTTTTTCATCTGATATAAAGTAGAGATACTATAAAGCAAGGTGCATAAACAGATACAGAAAAAAACAGACCCATTCAGTAACTCCTCATGTGCTGTTTAACATGAATGATTTCCATTTAATGTGCCAACTTAAGACATTTCTGGGTGCAGTAAAACCGCGGTCTGCAATCAACAATCCACAATCTGTCTGCAGGCGGGAACCAAACCGGTCCCGCACACCAGCGCCACACGTCAGCCCCCTACTGCATGTCATCACCACAGTTTAGTCAGAGTTGAACAGAACGCTGGAGGAGGTCTAACTTTTACATGCGTCAACACGTGGATTCAATCATACTCCTCAGCTGTTTTGTTAATAGAGTATTTAGCAAAGATAATCATAAGAACAAACACAGCGTCTGTCTCTTGGGATATGGAAATAAAGGCTGCTCTGTTTCAGGCTCCACATGTGCCCACATGTGGACACATCTGTCAGTTTTCCAAAAGAAGCTCCCAGTTGGCCACTGTCAAAGTCCCACATGAATGACAGTGGCCAGATTTGCGAATGGTTATATGGTTTAGATGGTTTGGAGAAAGGATCCTTAAACAGATGCCAGAGTGGACCTATACAAAAACAAATTTCGGGGAAAAACACATTTTGACTTTAAATATTGGCACGGTGTGGGACATGAGCGTGAAGGTGTGTTTGTGAAAATACGTATTCCACTGTTTTTCTATCATTAGGGGTCCGAGCAAGTAAACAGCAGGAACCCTATTGTTTCCGTTGAGATTATTGTTTATGGTACTTCACTAAAAGCGTGTGTGCAGAAAAACAATCATAAATATCTACAAACATGAAACTTCATGACATGTCTCCAAATTCTTCTCAATAGTCAAGCCCCAAAACACTAGGCACTGTAATCATAGGTGGCACTGTAATAACAATGCTGAGATATCTCTCAGCTTCAAAGAATTCACACCAGTCTCTCTATTCACGTGTATTTTTGCTCCACTGACCAAAACTCATCCACTGACTTTTCTTTTTTTTCTTTTTCATGGAAATTTAAAGAGGAACTATGCAGGATTTTTACCTTAATTAAACAGCTTCAGTAGTTGTGATTTTTATCAAGCACCAATCAACCAAAGTTGGTATGAAGGTTGATGGTGACATGAAAAAGAAGAGTTCAAAACCTTGGACCAAACAGCCCCAACAATGCCGAAGATGTCTATGTTCTAAAATGACTATTTGTACTTTTTCATTTCATGAACTGCCTTTCTTATGTGGTTTTTGTTTTTGGTTATGGTTGATTGACAAGAGCTTCAGTCATCACTGTGTTTACAAAACAAGTGCTACATCTTCAGACAGACTGGAAGCCACAGTGAGTGACAAAACAGGCTAGCTAGTTATCATGCTCACTTGAGTAGTAGAAAAGTCACATCACTTGTACTCTCAGTCAGAACAAGCCCCGGCATAAAAAATCAAGATGGCTGCCAGTCACATCAACAGTAGTTAACGCTCTACTATACTGTTACTTTTATTTTTCTCGTAATGGTTTCAGCAGCCTGAGCAACAAAGACACACAGATAGGGTTAAGCAATTTGGTTAAGTGCACGTTACATGCTTTTGTAACATGGCTTTTTAAAAACATTAAAAATTCTTTGCATTTGAAATCTAACATCTACAAGTATAAATCATGATATTTTCACTTTGTTAAGTTAATTGTCCATTTGTCAGAATTCTGTGTTTGCTTTTCAACTGGAAAGCGATCAACCTCTGACTTTCAACGCAGATGGAACACACCATGAAGACTGGCCTGGCTTTCTACTGTATAGCTGAAGACAGCTCTTGGTGAATGAAAGAAATGAGTTTAAAGCTGAACTCACAATGTTTCTTTAAAAGCTCTTATCACCTACATTTAAAACTCCATTTTACTTCCCACAATACACTTACCTCAATTTTCTCTGCATTCTCAGTATTGCTTTAATTGGGAAAATTAGCTACTAAGAATCAGTACATAATAACAGTACAAGCAAACATTCAGGGATGTGCAGGCCTCAAAACAAATGACCTACTGATAATATAATTACAGTTTGAATGGCTGATTTCAGTGGAAAATTATGCTTGTTCAAATAGCTCAGTTGATAGCTATTTCTCATCTTTCATTGCTGCTTGTAAAATGTAATGTAAAAGCAAAAAAAGGATGGCTGTGAATGGTGTGCACTTAAGGATGAGTGGACTGAGAAATGTTCATTCCTTCCGCCCAGGGTAAGCACAAAACAGTGTGCAGTGGCTATTGTGAAGGAAGCAAAATGCTTCTGCAACACTTAGGACAGCCATTTTGAGTGTTTTTGAAGCTGTCCCAGAAGGCTGATGTATACCCACTAAAGTTACCAGTTAAAACTGTCAAAATAAATCTGCAGAATAATTGTGACAGTAGTGACGCACACACACCAACACACGCAAAAAAAAAAATGTTATGTATGGACACTAATTGCGCCGAGTCCAATATATTCCCCCTGTGTTATCAGCAAAGCTTATGCGATAATTACGAGTTGTCAGACTAGTGTGTTTTCAGCAAAATGGTGATTATTAGAGTGAAAATACTGGGATACAGGAATAGTTGACAATGATCTGGCAAGCCTCTACTTCAGAGTGCATTACGCACTGTTGACCAGTCTGGCAGCAGCAGTGGAGTTGTTAATGAGTGCTGGTGAATTGTAAACAGTAAGTATCTATAAAGGTTTCAAAAAACACAGCATTAAAAATGTCTTCAATGGACAAAATGAACATCAACTGAGATTAATTTGAATTTCACTGGCTAAGTGTTCACTAATTTGCCAGGTAAAACATACCTCCCACAGTGAGTGAAAGCATCAGGTCCCTTTTAAAGAAGAGCTCAAGTGTATGTAATATCCAAGCTCAAGCTCAGTTAATAAGGAAGTTCGATAATCCATCCAAACATGTATCTTCTCTGAAAGTATTTAATATTTAAAAAGCCCCCCTCCTTCTCTTTCTGAGTGGACATACTTACTGCATGTGGGCCATTAAGACATTAACATTATTTAGAGTAAATTAGCCACAGCTTGTCCACCCTATTCTGTGTTGACCTCATTTTATTCTGGAAATTCTGTCAGCAGCAGCCTGAGCAACAAAGTCACACAGATAGGTGAGCTCTGAAATCCTACTTAAACATCTTACAGTACATCATATCTTATAGTACAGAAACTGACTGAAAAATAATTCAAGTTTTTATTCCATAATTACTCAACATATATTTATACTACAATTTGTTCATTTACATAAGTAAACTTTTACTACTAAAGAAAACTTAAGTCAGTCTGGTTTTCTGTGTAGCTACATGTGCATGAGCCAGCGAACAAGAAACCATATTATTGTGGTCATCTGATCTGGTTAACACTTTTGAGGTGTTTGAGGTCAAACACTGCATCAGGTCCAATCTAAACCATGGACTTTAAATAAAGAAAGATGTGGCTTTGGGTCACCCATAGGTTACTGAAACCCAGAATGGGCTTTGCCAAACTCCTGGCTGATACACAACACTAAGTGAATACTGATTTAAAAATGTAGCCAAGTATACACTTCCATTAGCTGTCACAAAGCTAATCAATTTACTGGCTAATTAGCAAGCCAACAAGCTAAGGTAACAAGCCAGGCGCTAATGAATAAAATAAAACGAGAATTTCACTTAACTCAAAATGCAGGGCCACAGACGTTGCTTTCTGTTCATCATTCAGCTGCACAGATAACCAAATAGTTTGACTTAAATCAGTTGAAGTGATGCAGAGCAGAGAGCTAGCAAACAGAGATGACAACCATCTCTCCATCAAAGCAGCTATATATAAACCTTACTAAAATTGCTTAGTGTAACCATTTTTACCAGGATATAAACATGTCCATTTCTTTTTTGGAAAGTTGATCATTTTAACAAGGGATTGACTCTCTTTTGGAGGCAGCCTAGCCTCAATTTGCCATTTTGAAGAACTGTAGCTTTTGGCACTTCCATGTTAGCTCCATTTTTCAGTTCTGGAGGCTGCTGCTTGGCCTAAACATATCCAAATCTACTCTGGACCTTTGACTCTAGGACTTCTGTTTAAAGGATCCTTGCTCCAAACCATATGAATATGTGACTTATTCCTCTATTGGCACTGAATGTTGCCACAGAAATTAAATCATAGATTTCCTGCACTGCACCCTGCAGTGTAAGTCATAAAAGGCAGCTTTGTAGTCATTCATATGGGACTTGACGGTGGCCAACTGGGAGCTCATGTTCAAAACCTCTGATGGATTTGTTCACATGTGGGCACATATGGAATCTTAAAACACAGCAGCAGTGTTTATTTCGACATCGAACTTACAACTGATTCCAGAGGCAGACAGCACAGATGAGTTGTGGGGCTGAATCCACATCTAAAAGCATGAAAAAGTTAGACCTCTCCTGGTATCTCCTGGTGCTCAACTCTGACTAAACTGTGGTGTTGACGTGCAGTAGGGGGCTGAGGTGTGGTGCTGGTGTGTGGGAACAGTTTGGTTCCTGCCTGCAGACAGGTTGTGGACCTGACTGTTGATTGCAGACAGTGGTTTTGCTACATAGAGAAATATCTTAAGTTAGCACATTTATTAGTGATGACAGAGCCATGCTACACAGTGGGTGAACAGTGTTTACTGACCGGGTCTCCTAGTTTCTGGTATCTCACCAAGTCAAACATGACTACGTTTGATCCTAATTCCTGTCTGAAACAATTTATGGTCAAATCCTTCTTTTATAAGTTTGATAACAAAATCACCAACCACCAAGCACTGAGATTTGATTCGAGCTGTACTTTCTCTAAATTTTCAACATTCAGAGAGAGAGCTAGAGACAGATTTTATTTCTTTAATTGGGTCATTATTGCAGTGAGAGAATTGGACAGGGGAAGAGCAAATGTTAATGGGTTACAGGCTAGATTTGAACCCAGGTCGAGATAAACCCAAATGGGAAACACAATAATAGGTCAGCTCCAGGGGCGGAGCTTCAGGGGGGGTTGGAAGGGCAGCACGCCCCAGGTCCCTCCTACGGCTTCGGCCCGGAGGAGCTCAGGTCATGGAAACAGCTTTTTTCTGATCACCAGTATCAAAAGAGCTGGACATATGTGGGCTTATATAGGCTGCCCCAGTCAGGATGAGTCACGGTTGCTAAAAACTTTACACGACTGACTTTAGTGATGTAGTAGGTGTAAAATATTGAATAAAATGTTGTGCTGCATGACTGGCTTTATTTTCACTCTCATATTTAACTTTACGACATGCAAATTTATTAGTGGATCGCCAATATTGTCTCCAAATGTATGTTGGGTAAAATCGTCATCAACTGTCCACCAACATCATCATCAGTAATCAGAGTGCAAGCTAGGTGGAGCATTTTTACGGACTAAGTTAACATGAGTGGCAGTTCATATAAGCATAAAAGTGGAGCAGCAGAGCACAAAGAAAAGGAAAAAGGAGAGCAAGGAAAAGCCAAATTACAAAAACTGGACAGTTATTTTGTTCGTCCTCCTGGAGATGAACCCGACATTGTTGTTGGCAGCGATTCAGGCTTGCAAATACTGCCAGCACAGTCAGGGAGCCAGATTTACAGGTAGCAATTCTAACAATCACTACACTATACACAATGTGTGAGTTAGTTGTAAACTGTTAATGGATGTTATTGTAGTAGCCCAGCCGCCTAGCTCCTATCTCCTTCTTTCTCTCTTGGCTGTATAGCAGTGATGTTAGGGACTCAGCGGTTGCTAGCTGCTCCAGGGTAGAGCCAGACCTGGTGCCTCCAGGTTAAAACTCATTAAAAACCACTTGAGGAGCACAGTGGGACAGGAGAGACTGAGTGGACTTGCCATGTTGTCCATAGAGAATGAGAGAGCTCGTCCTATGCTCTTCAAATAGTGATGAGTAGGCCTATAGCACTTCATATTGAAATGTGGGCGACTGTGCCAGTTTTACTAAACTTTATAGCTATAGCCTACTGTGCTTGCTATCCGTGGTGCTGAACTGCTTTGAATTTGTGTTGTTTATTAATGTTTTTGTTGTTCTCTTGGTTTGTTATACTTCATGTCCATTTGATGGACTTCAAAATGACATAGTCACCCTCCATGGTGCTGAAGCTGTTGCGGGCATGTGTATGTTGTAAAATGATGTTATCATAATCTTTATTATTTGGGTTTAAAGAGCCTGGTCCGGCCTGGCTCTGATTTGTTCCACTAGTGGTCAGCTCCCTGGGCACTTACTTTAAGC
Organism: Selene dorsalis; assembly: GCA_900303245.1. Taxonomy (NCBI): domain Eukaryota; kingdom Metazoa; phylum Chordata; class Actinopteri; order Carangiformes; family Carangidae; genus Selene; species Selene dorsalis. The sequence continues at coordinate 12,865 of OMNW01009540.1, forward strand.
CTTTTGTTTTTGTTGTTGTTTTTAATTATTTCTCAAACACCTCAAATCCTCTCTGTCATCCACAAAAGTTCAGTTCAATTATTTTTACCTTTATATAAGCAACAGTCTTATGGCATGGACACACTGCAAGCGTGGTGTGAGCAGCCCGTGTGCGTTGCTTGAACTGCTGCAGCTCACAAGCATGTGTCGTCCACACAGGCAGCGCTTCTGCTGCGTTGCAGCTGCGTCGCTGCTACTGCAAACCCTGCCAATCTACATAGAGTTTGTCTTTGATAATGCCCATCAACAATATGATGTTTTATTTCGTTTCATTAAAATGTGAAATCATTTCACAATAAAAGCAACAAAAGGCGTCAACACCGAGTGCTTTTAATTTGAAATGGATAGTGGAAGTGTTGAGTTCAAAAAAAAAATTTTCTCAAGTGTGTGACATTCTGCAGATATTGACATACATTGCAGGCATCATGTCAATATCTCCGTCAACACCATGAACGTAGTACTGAAAGTAGTGTTGTGCCGTTCACAAACGTGTTGTTTTGTCGCTCACAAACGTCTGTGCCCATGAATGTTCAGTGAACATACTACACAGTGAACGTGAGCCTCAGGGCTGAGTCATGAACTGAATTATGATCGGCTGGGATCATGCACCACACAGTCAGGGCTTCTGCCTAGCACTGAACGATTTGGTGAACTGACTTTTTGAACAAATCTTTTTCATGAACTGATTCTAATGATTCAGTACTCTCAAAAGAACTGCCATTGCCAACACTAAAGCCTCATTACCAATGACTACACTCTCCTCATTTTTCTTCTGTTAGAACTTAATTTGTACTATTGGACCTGAAACTCAGTGTAGAGGAAGTGCTCCTCCTCTTCACTACAATTTGCGAGCAGCTAGGAAATCAAGGAAATTCAATAGAATATGGTTGGGCACTCTGACTGATTGCTAATATTTTCACCACAGGTCAATGTCAGGGACATTTGCAATTATACAGCTGGTTCTCCTGTTGCAGTCATGCAAAAAAAAAAAACCCTTAATATTCTTGTAAAACATAAACTTAGAGTCATCCATTAACCTTGTTTTCATATATCCTCCGGTAAAGTTAATTTACCTTAAAGGGTGACTTCACGGATCTGCAACTCGATTCCTGTGCGTGTTCTAAAGGCTTACATGTGTATGAATGACATTAAACTTCCCACTGCTTTCTGCATATTAAATATCACTCTGCACCAGCCTGCAAAAAGATGACATCATTTGGAGTTTTACAGCCTGATTAGACTATAAGCTGTACTTACTCCTCTGTATTCCTCCTCTGTAAGCCTTCCCTCAAGGACAGCCACAGGGCATGTCCAAACTGAGGAGCTAAAACAATCCTCCTGCCATCCCATTCTCTGGCCAAGAGGGAAAAACTGACACTAAAATACCAATACATTTGAGACAAAAATTGTTTCGAAGATATAATGTTGGATGATGTATGGCTCTACTCTAGCCAGGTCAAATATAAATCTGAGGAATCACACACAACAGTGCATTGAAGAGGAGGCGTTTGGCTACAACTGCAGTTAAAGCAGAGGTGCTGCAACAGGCATGACTCGTTTAACTACACCTACATTACTGGTTCTCTGTGAGGACTGGTGTGATGGAGTCACTGCATCAACATATGCCTCAGTTTCAGTTTTATTTATGGGACTAAGTTGCTGATTCTACTGAGAGTGAAGCAACACAGCACAAGGATTCAGCCTCCATGACAGAAAACTGATGCTAAAATTAAAGCACCACCAACATATTCTGCTGTTACGAGGTGAAATGTAGGTTGTGGAATTAGACTGAACAATTTGGAGAGGGAAGATTTGTGTAGCTAAAGAGGGACCCTGCAGCCCTGATACCAATGTAGCAACTAGTAATGTTTGGTGGGATATCTGTGTATCTGATGACAGGTCAAAACATCGTCTGAAAATCTGTAGTGGGCTAAAATACATAATAGAAAAGAGACTTGATGGCCTTGATTTTTTTTTCCTTTTGCTATACTTGAACACAAGTACACCCTGACCTGCTGTTACATTGCATCTAAGTTTTTCTTTTCAGACTCACAGCATGTGATAAGCGATCGTCTCCTGGCCAGACTCTAGTTTGCTCTGCTTCAGCACTGACAGGAGCAGCTTTACTCTACAGTGGTACTTACTTTTCTAACCCTTTATAAATAAAACCTTGTCCATATATATATATATACATATTTGTATATATGGTGCTTTTATTCACAGAAGATAATTAAGACTGCACTCTGTTGGCTCACATGGTGAAGTGTGTACCATATAGGCTTAACCTATTTGCAGCATTAGTCCCAATACCATTGGTATTGGTACCGGCACCAATATGTACCCTCCCCTCCCCTACACACACAGACACACAGACCTACCACTGAGAATAACAAATGAATGGACTGCAATTTTCCTGCAACAAAGAAACTAATGTTATTGATATATTAACGTATATAATGTACATAGAAACCATGCTAACAGCTCTCTGATCCTCACAAGACACACAAATGACTGATTGTAAATGGGACTGTGTTTTCATGAGATCCTAATTTTGATACATATGGATTTAAAGTTGTGAATATTAGGCCTGGGTGATAGCAATATTATATCCTCCTTAAATCATGGCCGTGTCTTGACAAGTTTATGTTTCTAATTGAATCCTCAGAGAACATTACACGTTCCGTTACTCGGCAACCCAAAGTTGAAGCTGCTCTCAACGTCCAAGACATCAAACATGAGTTTAAGGACACATATTCAACAATTGCCAGCTAAGCTGATCATCACAGTTCACAATTGTGTGTGTGCGTGCATGTGTGCGGAGGAGAGCTGAAGCTGAAAAGTATAACTTATGTTACTTAAATAGTATTTGTGCAATCTAAAAAAAATAATAAATTATTGAACTGAACATTTTGCTATTGTGTTTGTCTAATAGTTTTATTGATCACTAGACAGCAATGAAGTTGGTTCGATGTTTAAAAAGAAATAAAATAGTTTTGAAGTAGTTAAGCTACTTTTGTCATTTTACTGTAGCTTAGCTTGTTACATTTCTCTTGTGGGTAGCTTCAGTGTAGTGAAGCTTCATTATATGTAGAATAACTTAGCTCACCCACCATATCTCTCTATCTCCCACACAAACACATGAGAACATCGACTAATGATGTGTCCGTCAGTTAGCTAAAAACATTACATAGCTGTTTATTAATGTGCAAAGCGTGTAAGTGAGGTGCAATCACAGCTGGTCACTTTAAAGGCATGCATTTGAAAGCAAAGTGTGAATTAACATACAAAAACTATACATGTCAATACAAGGTCTGAATGTGGTGCAACACAACACAATAATTATTTGCATATCCTCTATACAGTACAAGTGCAATGGGAATCCTTTATGCAAGTTACATTGAAAGTGACTGTGGTAACATTAAGTGTGAAGAATGTTATGGTTAATAGATAGCCAAGGTTAATAAGCACTGGATTTGAACGACTGAAAAGCAATATGCTAGCCTAACATAACAAATCCATCCGGTATGATCGCAGGTCTCTGTGGATGTGTAGGCTATGTGTTTCTGATGAACACAACGCAATTAAGCATTATGCATGTTAAATAGCTACATGCTGAGACGTGCCTATGAGAACCACTGTGCAGAACATTATTAATGTAACATGGGTTCAGTGAGCCCAAGCCCGGCCCGAGCCCGAGGTATTCATTAAAAAAATGGCCTGATTACAGCCCTGCCCCTCTTATCCAGAGACAAGCAAAAAAAAAAAAAAGAGGTCTGTTGTGATAGATGCAACAAGATCATTCCAGCTTCATGTTCTTCCTCTCTCAATGAGGGGGAACAAATAGTACAGCCATCAACATAAAGGAGAATCTAAAGAGGCCAGGAGCTATGGACAGGCTGTATAGATGTATGGCAAATAGGAAGGCAGGACCTCGATTAAGTGGAGAATCATCTTGGTTTCTGATAAATCTGTTTGTTTGTTTGTTTGATCTTACACTGGTCTACACCATCATGTCTGAACAGCAGATGAAATGGATAGTATAGAGAAAATCACAGCCTGTATATATACATACCACGGCGAACAGAGGGCTTTCAGAAGGTATTTATAAAAGAGCCCCAATCTCAGTGCAACTTCTCTTTGACTATAGGTCACCAAATTTGAAATGAATTGCATATGTATCTGACAAAAGTGACCTAGTTTCAAGAAACGGCCCTTTTTCCCACAGCAAAGCTCCCTTGTATGAATTGTAATAGAATAGCGGAGGTGAAGCACACAAAAACAGAAAGAGTTCAGACAGTTGGCCTCTGTACAGCAGCTAGACTAAAAGTGGTAAGTGTGTGCACCCAGGAAAACCCTGCTTGAATTAATCTTTCCTGCCTCCTCACTGGTGCTGCCTCTACCTCTACCTCGCTGGTTCCCTACTGTGTATAGCACCAATGTACATGCTTATGACTCTGCAACCTAGCAACTAAATCATCATCTTGTGCTTTTTACAATATATGTTGGACACCCACTTAGAGGCCGAATCAACTGAGCAAAATGGAAAACTCTCCTTGGTTCCGCTCCTTTTGCATGTATGTGTTGGGATACTGAGAGTGAGTATTACGTATCTGGTTATTAACAGTTGGAGTTTTGATATTTTTAACCGCGATCAATTATGTTTTCACTTTTCATCATTTCTTAACACAATCTGCACTGTGTGGGTTTCGATAAGACAGAAAATAAAAGAACTATTTAACTGACCTTCATAAAAGCAGCACATTCGATTGCGTTGTCTGTAAAGCTGAACTGCACTCAGACCATCTGCCACAGGAGAGCCATATAAATGAACACTGATGACTGTCTGACGAGTGATGAGAGGAGCTTCTTTTCCCTCTGTCCTATCCCTGTGTTTCCCTTTGTCTTAGCTCCCTCAAACACACCACACACACATACACACAGTTAAAGACACTGGAGATTCTATTAAGATTAACCTGTATGAAATTGTACAAATTGAAAAACTGAAACTTCATCTTCAGTTCCAAATAAAGTTGACTATGCTAGAGGTTCTTCTTTTATCAGTTTGTGGAAAAGGTAGTCCTTGATTCTTTATGCTCTTCAAAAAAAAAAGAAAAGAAAAAAAGATCACCTCAACAAATCTCTGAATATTTGCCAACCAAATATGAAAATAGACGTCACTGGTGAATTGAAAGCATTTTATAACCCTTGTAATTACATTTAATACCTATGGAAAATCGACTAAAGAAGTTTTCAAAAACTGCTTCGCTTGGCTAAAGGACAATGAAAACAAACTAGAGCACTATCAGTATTACCACATATGTCTGTCTTACTGGTCACTGGCCATTTTGATCTGCGTATAACATAAAGTGTATTTTTAATGGACCACAACCACAGTATTAAAGGAGACATATTATGCCCCTTTTCCACAAATTAAAATAGTTCTCATGTGTCTTAAAGAGTATTCCAGTGTAAGTTTAACCCATGGTCTAATGCACTGTGAGACCAAGTAGAACACCCCCTCAAGAGATCAAGTTTACCGACAACACACTTCTCTAGTTGTAGGAGGAGAGTGGTTAAGTTCTGTTTTCGTCTCTTTTCAATGGAAACCAGGCAAAGCTAGCAGGTGTTTGATGCCTCGTATTATGTGCTGGGACCCTACTTGTACTGCTGATGAAGTATGGTGCTGTTCTGAGCATTATATGTGGCTATGAGTGGCTTTTCTGACTGCAGTTGGCTTGTGGCTATAAAGAGAGCAGTATTTTACTATCTGGCTGTTTGTGCTGGTCTCATGATGCGTTAGACCATGGGTTAAACCTACGCCAGAATTTCCCTTTAAATACATGTCTGTGACATGCTTCGGTCAAAATATCCCAAGGATCAAACATCACAGCTCTTTACATCCGCTCAAAACAGCCCTGTTCAGAACGACTGGTTTCAGTGCCTGTCCCTTTAAATGCAAATGAGCCACTGCTAGCCCCGCCCCACCCCTTACCGGTACTGGTACTCATAGGTAGGGGTGGTATTATGCAAATTTGAAAACTAATGACATCATTGTCAGACAACTGAGGGAACAGCTGGTAAAACCACATGGATTTTAACCTAGGGAGCCTGAAAATTACAGAAACTTTTTTGTTAGTTCTAACAGTTTGGGGGCCGGAAGGCAAGACAATCACCCAAATATATGTTAAAGTAAAAATAGAAATAGAAAAAGGGCAGTAAAACTAGTGTTCAGGAGAACTGATTAAGATATTTGAACTCTCCCCTAGCTCCTCTAGGTAACGTTTGAGGCCTCGCCCACACAGAAATGGATTCTTCCCTAAACAGTCTTTTTCTTTTTCGTTGTTAAAAAATTTCAGTAAACATGGTATTATGTATGTGCTGTAATGCTTCCACAGGAATACACCAAAAACGGAGAAGAAAATGTGAAACATGCACATAAAGCTTGTGCGCTGTTTACAAGCTCCAAATAATATAAGTCAACTAAACATGAGAATGTTGACAGGGAGTTGTGCTGGTCCAAATACGCCAATAAAATGGACGTGTTTGAGGCTGTGGGTGTTTTTCATTGCGCTGTACGTCCTGCACTGAGATTAAGACAGATTGTTAATTGTTGCTGATGACTGTAATTAACTACAACAATGTGTTTCTTCCTTGTCATTTTTCTGCCGGAGCTGGAGCTGGGTCGTGGTGTCTGTGGGGGTTGTTGTTGTTGAGTGGAAGAGAAAAGGTAACAAGTCCTAAGCAGTAGCTTCCAACTGCTCTTAATCTGTCTGATCCTCTGCACCTCCTCTTCCCTCTCTCATCCTGAGCTGACCCACGGCTCTATAGGTTTTAAGGCTGAGAAGGCCATTTTCAGAAAACTCCATCATGTGGAAAAAACATATTAAATAAATGTTAGAAAACATATTGTACATCAAATTCGATTTTTAAAGAAATTATTATGAATTTGTGAAGAGATGGACAGGTTTGTGTGGTATCACTCTCCTGGGTCAGACTTAATATTAGTTTCTTGATTTATCACTATTCCAAATACTGAAAACAGAAGTGACTGAGAGGCATGGATCAGCTACAGGCAGCTATCCGAAGCTTATATGACCACCAGAGGAGCGGTGGATGTGATCCACCTTAGACTCACAACACAATTGATCTACAGAAAATATCCCAAAACTGTGGCATTCACAGAGGAACTGGTCACAGGAGCGCTTACATGGATTTGGTCACTATGGAAACCAAGTGCTTATTGAGTCACATATAAGCTGCATCTGTCCTCATCTAAATGTGGTTTAGGCGTAGTTTTCAGATCTAATCTATGAAGTGTGGATGCTATTGTTGATGCCATCTCTGAAATAACATTAGCAGACAGTGAATGCAGCAGCAGATCCCAGTTCTGTTTGTTTTCCCTCACTCTCTATATGCTTTAAAGAAAAGTATGCTTTCCTGCTTCTTCAATAGGCTGCACTGCTATTGTCCAACTGTTATTGAACTGTGAGTGCTCAGTAGCTAACTAATAACTAAGCTGGTGACTAGATTTTGGTCCGGACTGCTCCGCTGAGGCATTTTAGTGGCATTCTGGGTAAACATTACCTTTGCTGGCAACAAACGTGGGGTCTAAAGCACTTACATGCTGCTAGATATTTACTGACTATCTGTATATCCTGTATTTATCATTTAAGATATTACATCAGCTCCATTTTTATTTCAACTCCCACTGAAGCCTAGCTGTATTCTGGATAATTTACAGCCTTGTATGTGTAATAGGAACATTTTCAACTTGACTTCTTGTCAGATATTTTGGTTAGTTGGCTAAAAAAAAGGCACTTTTGCTTCTTGCTTGTTGTGTGTTTACTGAGTCAATACAGTAGGCTATGTAGCAGTAGTCCTGAATCCTTTGGCCACTGGGTAAATTCCCTGAGTAATGTCAGTTGGTAAATGAATTATCGGCTTGTTGTATTTTCATGGAATGTGTGTTTGTAGCAGATTTGTTTCACTGTTTGTTGTAGCTTGCAGCATCCACAGAAGTTTGCATTTGACCACAAAGCTAGTAAGGAAGGATGAAACCCAACGACCTCAGGTTGTCTTGATTTGGCGTATCCTGGTTTCACTGTGTGGTGTGCACAGTCTGCCTTCGTTCGCTTCAACCTGAAGGTGGTCATGATGTAAGACACTCTTGTCTTGGTATTGATTATCTCAGATGGGGGCTGAGGATGCATACATGAATTGTAATTATGTCCTGCGTGGTTGGCAGATCTTGAGTGGCACATGACTGCGCGCTGACAAGCTGCCTCTACTTGGAATCTCTACAGAAAAACCTACTGTATCCAGTCTCCAAAGGCAGCATGAAAGAGGCAGGACCTCCTACCACTAAAACTGAAAGGGTTGTCTCACCTTTCATCAGCTTTTACTCTTTAACTCCTGATATTTGCATAACAGCAACGACAATGGCTAGGTTAAAATTTCTTCTACTGTAATCCTGTGACTTCTTTAGCTTCAGCATAGAAGGGTCGTCAACTGGAGTCTCAGACAAGATAATTCATGACAAATATGCAGGGGGGAGAGGAGGAAGATGTTAAGAACAGAGCCAAGGTTGGTCAGAATCTGCGGGCAAGATGCATAAATGATGTGTACACACAAAAACCATGACTACACCATTTCCTGCATGTAAATTAACATTTGTAAACACAGAGTGTGTGTGTGACAATGTGCGCACCTTAGGCTTTCCTTGAACCATGAATATATATATATGCAAAGCAATCCAAATTACAGTTAAACTGCAGAATGAGCCAACATGCCTGATATGCAATGTTAACATGAGGTTATGCATGAATAAGAGTATTTCTGGTTGTAATTTTCTTGTGGGATTATTGAACTTCAACACCACATTAATGGAAGGTACAAGTTTAAAATGGGGTGAGCAAATAGCTGAGAGGTAAACCACACACAGGTCGTTCTTTGAACTGTAGTTTTTGCTGTATAAATCATATTTTTTAGGGGCTGGATCAACACACTGCCAGGCTTGAAATGAAACAAGATGAACTTGTCAAGGCTCTGTGATTGAGTTATGGGTGTCAGGTATCTCTGGTATTTCTGCACAGACATATATTATGTTATATTATGTCGGCCAGTTAATCGACACAGAATCACATATGGCATAGATCTAGTTCTAATCCAAAATATGCTTTTTATGTGAAGGACACACCAGTTCAAACTACCCCCACTTGGGATTTCGCTAGCTCCCTATATATTAACAAGATGCATGGCAGCTGCAGTGGCCCTGCTGCAGGCAAGGGGAATGTGAATTCTTGTATAGGTACATGACTGATTGCAGAGGACAAGGACACAGGCAATCAGAGACAAAGCGTCAGTGTCTATAGCCAGTTTCCAGCAGACAGTGTTGATATGTTAATACGTTGTACTCCTGGTTGAGAGAAAAAAACTAGAAAACTATCGGTTAGTTTACAAGTCTTAATTTAGAGGTTCACGGTTCACTCGTCACTACTTCCATTGGATCTTCTGTCTCTTTGGTCTCTTGAGATCAGGCAGACAAGTGTAGTCAGAGCCCACAGGCCCACATTAGTAGAGGGTTATGGTATTGTGGGTCACTTCCCTGAGGTCTAATCACCACAATGATATACAGTAAAACTTCTTAGAGATGTTCTGGTTTTGTGGTTCAGAGATTCCAGAGCAAATGTCAACTGGGTCTTTTGACAATTAGCATTTTAAAACCAGTTGTGTTAGTGAACCTAGTAAAAATCAAACCCTACTGAGGTTTGACAGTCACATGACCTCTACTTATTCTCCTCAGAAGAGACGATGTATAAATGTTTTGCAAAGGTTTACGCTACAATAATAATTTGAGTGGATTCAATAAATGAACTGATTTTCAAGGATTATAGTGGAGAAAGTAAAGATGTCAATTCAAACAACAACAAAAATTCACCTTTTGTTTTCTTGGTTCCCAGTTTAGTTCAGTTCCTTTCAGGAAGCGCTCACATGTAGGGTGGATGACTGAGAGCAGGCAAAACAAGGCCATTTAACTGACTGACTGGAGTAGCAGGAAGTAGAGGTGAGTGGGAAAAAGGCAATATATATGCATTTAGTATAGAAAACGTGAAAATATGTACAGGTCTATTCAATTCATAAAGTAATGGGAAAAAATACTCAAAACCAAAACCAAGTGCAAAATACGGCTCAGAAAATTTGGCCAATGATCTTAGTGTGGCGTACAGGTGTCATCAATAATACTGATTTTACTTTGAGTCATATTCTGCATGGGCATGTGATGGGATATCCAGGTGCAATTTCGCTTGTGAACTCAGAACCACAACATCTGTAAGATAAATTTGTATCTATTTTCTTTCTATGAGAAATGACATTACACAGGCTAATTAGCAATCGTACACGTGACTTTTGGCTGTCAGCGCGGTGTATCGATGAAACTTCAGTGGAGAGGATGAGCGGTGGCTTATTATGGTAATGTGACCTTCTCTGGTTGACTGACCTCTGGTGAGTAACTGACATGGATGCTCACAATTTATGTCAAATTGAACATGCACCATTTAACATTAAGAAAGAGATTAGCCCTGAAGGCTTGGCTTGTTTTTAAACTGACTTCCAAAAAAAAAAATGAGAATTTCGAGTTTGTGCATCTACAGTTGTTTTTTTTCTGTTCTTTTTACTTGCCTCCTTTGAAATTTAAAAAATATATATTTCCTTCCCTCCATAATACCATATTTGATGCTCCCAGTGCTGTATTATATTTGCCTCAATAGACACATTTACTGTTTGTAAACAATGGGAGCTGTGCACACATCCTGGTAACAGAAGTATGGCAGAGAACAATAGCCTGTCAAGCTATGCAAAGACTTTATCCATCAAAGATCGACAAACTTAATTTATACAAATGACAGTCTGCTGAGGTATATTGATCATTTGAGTGACCCTATTTGATTAGACTGTGTTGACTGTGAAAATAAATACATAAGTTAAATATATCCCACTGTGTTTTTTCTTCATTTTATGAATAATTTTGGCTTGAGCACCTGCCCCCTGTGCGCGTGCCTGCTGCTGCTTATGGTTTCAATTTTGCCCAAAGTGACCTGGCGTTCATGATAGACCCTCACAGATATGTGACTGAACCATGAGCTCATTCAATTATTTTGAGACCATCGCTGGTGAAAATTGTGTTTTTCCTATTAGATATGTGAGCTGCCTCTGCCATAACATCTTCACAATAGAACTGTAAATAACCAGTGACAGTTACATAACAACAGATTCAGACAGCCAAGAATTCATATACTATAGAACTAAAAAAAACAAAAAACAATCCTGTTGATTTGAGGGGATGATGGATGGGCCAAAATAACCCTGAAACCTGTCAGCACGGAGAGACAGTTTGCATTAGCGCAATCACAAACACTGTGCGAGCAGCTGCCAGTTAACAAAGCTAATATGGCTGCTAGTCTTCAGTTTTAGTCCACAACAAACCCCTGGCTTTGGCTGAGTCTCTGTGATTTCCTCCAGCACTTATACCACAGTGATACAGACTGCTCTTTCACTGAGCACTGAAACCTTGTCAGTACAGAGAGCAGAGAGCGAGAGTTTCCTCACACTGATACGTGTTCTAGTTGCCCATTTGATGCACGATAAAGCCATCACTTCCTCCACTAACATCTTGACATGCTCTGCTCTTTAACCTGCCAGCCATCAGTGGTGCTGGATCCAGCATAAAGCCCCATTCAGATTCTTATTTTCTTTCTTTTATGTTTCTCTATTTTGTACAACACCATCAACATTCCTGTGCTGAATGCAGCACAATCATTTTTATTCTGTCTGTCACTGTACTTTCTATTCATCTTCTGTGCAGTTTTCTTTTAAAAAAAAAAAAAAAAATCTGTACAG
>OMNW01009540.1:24821-46569 GCA_900303245.1 Selene dorsalis
GCTTGCTCTTCCCATTGGGAGGCAAACAAGAGATAATTAATGACGGTAAATTATAGACATCTAAAAAAAAAAAAGAAGAAAAAAAAGGGTGCATCCTGTATTCATAAGATTTTACAAAAGCATTATACTTTCCTGGTCGCTGTGAGGACAGCTGAGACATTCCCTTTTTTCTTTTGGGACTATATGAGGTAATGGAGCTGTCCCTAAACCCTGTCACTGCACGAAATATACAAAATGTTTGATGAGCATCTCTCAGCCATCACTTACATACGGTGTAATATCTCCTTGCAAGAACTCCAATAAGCTTTAATATGAGCCGTGATTGATTTTTGCGACAGACTGAGGCATCTTAAGGACTGATGACAAGATTCATGATATTTTCAGCAGTTAATTAGAAGTGCTTGGTGCAACAGATTGTGGCAAGATCGGTAATTAACTTTTGTCCCCCCTGTATGAGTAAACATTATAGAACTTTATGTTCAGTGTAGAAATTACCTTGAATATCCTTAAGGATCACTGCAGTGAGTTATTACCTTATACAGTGTAGGCACAGACATGTCTGACGTATAGTGTGTGGCAATGAGTCAGTGGCTCTGGCCACTTGAGATTTACCTCAGGAAACTGAAGGAATTTATGTCCTTATATTATGACAAGGAAAATTCGTCGACAGCTGCGTTCTTAGGTGTAGAGCTGTGGAATCCAGCTGCTGCCTTTACTTTCAGCCATCTCATAAGCATGTGAGATTTTAGACTTTGGAAAGCAGACAAATATAATTATCGACCTAGTAGGATAGAAACCCAGTGGGATTCTGCGTCTTGAGGGTGGTAATTGAAAACCACTGATGGGCAGATTTAATGGAGCAGCACACCACTCAGAGAGCTACACCCGACTCACAGAATCTCGGAACTGTATCAAAGAACAAGTACTTCACCTATTTTTGAGTCTTTTAGGGAAACCAATACTCGGCATGAAAAAGTAGAGGTAGGTTGTCAAACAATTTGTAAAAAGAAAACAGCAGTGTGGCTGATGAACAATGGCAAACAGACAAGCACCTGAAAAAGGCGTTGAAGAGGCAGAGAGATCACAGCTGCCAGTGAGGAAACAATAAAATCAACAAAAACATTCACACCTACAACCAGTCCTAACCTGCAACACTGTGCCGCCGGACTCCCTGGAGTCTATTTGAGGGTCTCTGCATCTGCATGTCAACAAGGATATGTGATGGGGAAGTGTCCAACATAACATTCTTTTCTTACTGGCCCGCTTGACCAGTAGATTCAAGTTTCACTGGCCCAGCCACCAAAAAACGAAAAATAACTCTTTTTTTGAACAAAACCCTGTTTATTTATTGAAAGTGTGTGTGTGCAGGGCTGCATGGTGTGACAGATATGTTGCACGTGCTATGAAAAAAAAAAGCCCGTGTGATGAATTCATTTACTATGGTAGCACGTGTGCGACAGCTTTGCGAGTCGCATGTGTGTGTTTTCTCTGAATGAAAGCCGTGAATTGAAGCGATGGCATGTTGCTCTCCATCCCAGTAGTTGTAGTCTGCTGTGATAGTTTCCTATGAGTTGCCACCCATCACATCGGTATCGCCCCGTATCCTATTTAAGCGCGTCTTGTTTTGAATCAATACTGGACAGGTTTGACCCGTATTTCTGACTTGTACTGACTGCAGCATCATCCCACTCTTCCTGTGACTGGGTAAAAGTTGCTGGTGTTTTTTTCCACAGACGAGAGTGGGAAAATTTGACAGTGTCAGTGACAGTGTCACTCAGACTAGTTGTAAACTATGTCCGTGATTGCGAGTGTTTTATGTGGCGGACGGTGGCCCGGACGGGTCAGTGATGGGCCAATCGACTTGCCCTGCATGTACTTTTACTGGCCTCGGGCCAGCGGGCCATGGGGTCTGTCAAAGCCTGTGGGGTGATTTAAGTGGCCTCCAGATGATGACAAATAAAGCCATCGTGGAAGGTCAGAAAACCGTAGTTTGTCAAGTGACAAGTGGATGAGAGCATGCTTGCCACAAACCAGTATTCACCAAAGTCTCAGCTCTATCCATTTTTTGAGCTCGGATTTAGTGGAAGTTTGCCAACAGCTGAGCAGCATGCTCTGAGCTTCAAACTGCTCCTCAGAAACCTATGGGTGACATCACAGCAGTTATGTCCATCTTACTATGCAGTCAATCATCTGCCCAAGTCTGCAAGGCATCTGTGTGCAGCCCAAAATTTTATCACCATGCACTGTGCATGTGCACTCTGTGATAGCCTATATTTTACTTTCTGTCTCTTATATTGTAAACCAAACTGCTGATTAGATAATGTGGTGACTCATTCTTCTGATTAAGCGATGACAGGTATAATTGTTAGTTGCAGCCAAATAACAGAATTATTATCAAAATCCCTTTGTCATCTATTAAAAAAGGAACTTCTGAAAGCCTGTTCTATTATCTTCATGAGTAAACACGCGCTGGTAGAAAACAGTCAGTTCATAGCTCAGATTCAGTGGCTTTTCTACCATTTCCAGTATATGGCCTTTCTACCGATGACTACCTCAATTTCCAAAGTGCCTCATTTAAAATTGTAAATAACACATTGGAGCACACAGTGGGCCCTTTTAAATGAACAAGACCAAATCCAAACCTTGTGCATGGCTGGACCAGCCAACCTAATTTTCTAACTGAATTTTAATCATGATTTTGATTTTGGCTCCATATGATCTCAAAACTGATATAATCCAGGAAAAACAATTATTTTGTCGTTTTCCTAGACTATTGGGATTTTATTCTGAAAGATACGCGCATGCATCATTCCACCCCTGGAGCCTGCACTGCACTCACTCAGTCAATACTGTGAACGAGGCAACTAGTGTGGTGACTGGTGGTATGTAAAAATCAGTGTGAGTGAAGATGACAGAGGGAGAGCAACACCGTTTGGTCAACAAGAAAGGTAGAGTTCAAGATTGTAAATTAATATAAGATGATGGGTGGATATGTGAAACCTTAAACCTCCAGTTGTGAAGAGAATACTCCTGCTCTCTTTGCTCTCTGCCTCTACAAATAGGAGCCATACTTGTAAATAAAGTAGTTTATTCGCTGTAATGGAGGTGAGGCTCAGTGTATTGGAAGCGCTCCTCTGCTTCCATGCAGGTACAGCTCTCTGCTGAGAACTGGTGGAAAAAACATTAGGACTGGTCTCGGCGCTGCAGTCCAGCTAAAATTATCTACCGTTATGTTTGATTTGAGAAGTGGAATGAGCTGAACTGTTTAAGTCAATTCAGTCTAGTGACTGTGTTAATTCATTTGACTGCAGACTTTCCTCCACAGCTTCTTTCTTTGACTGAAGTTATTGATTAACTTGAATGAACACAGACAGGGGCAGGTCAGTGATCATGCCATGTCTCATGGTTGTATAGCAATTTAAGCTCCTGGAAGAGATGCTCTCATCTCTGCCTCTCCAACAGAGTCTCTTCCTGTTGAAGGCTGGTGGAAAATAGTGAGTTCAGAAACTCAGCCTTTGGTCTTGTGATGTGATGTGATGTGATATAAACCTGTAAAACAGTTGAGATGACTTGAATTCTGATGGTATTTCACCTAAACTGCATTTTCTGGTTGCGTTATTTGAAAAAGATACACAACTAACCACAGCCTGGAAATACACTTTACATCCCCAATCAGTCTTAACACAAATTGAACAATGGTTAATGTGTTCAAAGTCTGGATTGTGCATTAAAAATTAACACATCTCTCATTCTTTTCTCCTTTAGAGTGCTGACTCTCCCCCGATAATTTTTAGACAGCAGTGGCTTACAACAGCAGGCGTGATGTGATAAGGAAAGATGGCTGTTGAGACATTTAACATTTGTTATTCCCAGTACAAGATTTTGTTGTCCTAGATATGACAAAAAAGTTTCCACCACTGGTTTAAACTTACAGTTAATTCAACAACAGGACCACGCACACATCTGTATTCTAATCATCAAAACTACAAAGCAATGAAACATTTACAGAAATTTGACGCCCACTTTAATCCTCAAAGACATAAGACGAGAGGGAGCTTTTTCTATTGCCATTCCTTTCATGGCCAATGAGTCTGTTTGAGCTGCAGAGACTGTATGATGCAGAATATTAATAAGAACATCACAAATTCACAAACATTACCTTCGAGAAAAGATGCATTTAGGTGAGCAGCAAGAGTAGTGCCGAGCTCAAAGAGTCCAACCTGTAGCTAGATGCAACTAGATGGTTTCATCATATGCTGCTGCGGGGGTGGACTTTGAAGGTTTTTTTTTTTTTTTTTTGGAGCTCTTGCACCATTAAAATGTATGTATACAAAATATTCTCAAGCATGTATCAATTCTTGTAAAGTCATAGAGGAAATAGTGCAAGTTTGTAGCAATCCGAATAATAATGTATGTAGCAGATATCCATTGACAAATTCTTCATCAAAATCCCGTCTAACACCCACAGAGGTAAGAAGTTATGTGACTGTGTTGGCCTAGATACTCTGATGTGACTAGAAAAAAGCAGAAGACTGCACCGATCCTGCTGATATGATTTCTTTTTTTTCTCCTAAATTTTCTATTGTGTGTTTTTAATTTACATACATATATAATCTCATCTTCTTATTCTATTCCAATTTTGCACCATGGTTGATTGTTTTTCATTGATATTATTGAAATATGATTTTTTTTTTATATAAATTGATCAATCAAGGTCTTAATGTGCAGAGCTCACAGCATTGATTGAAAGTCATTTTCAAGATTTTTTGTTTTCAATGCTTTAAGTTCCAGTAAAAGAAAATTCCTTTCACCTCCTTAGCATGTGCAATTCTTTGAACTGCAACTGAATTTTGAGAGAAAGGCATTGAACATAAATGGAACACCTTGTGTGAACTGATCTGTCATTCATTGGCAAATAAGCCAAAACAAAAGTAACAAAAATCAATAGTTTGAAGAAATGACCCAAAATAGCAGGCTGTCAGCTAACTTTTAAATTGATTAAATACCTTCGTTCAATTAAACTAATTTCACTTCATTTAGGGAACAGCTGGTTTCAAAAAGTATATGAATCAATACAGTACTTTTAAGTTATTTAAGTTTGTGTAAATGAAAGTGAATGAATGCAATGTGATCATGTGCAAAACTTTAAATCTTCAATTGTGAAGCTGTGTATACAGCAATATCTAAAAAATGTTTAATGACAGTATAGTTTAATTTTATCAAAATCCGATCCTGCACCATCATCCACTCAAACTTACACTCACACACTTGGACAATTTGGAGACTCTACTCCACTTTTTGTTCATGTCTTTGGTCTGTGTGAGCAAATTACAGCCCGGACACACTGCAAGCGTCAGCGGCGCGTGTGGGTGGCAGAACCTCTCACTTTTCATTCTGGTGCCCATGTTAACAGGTAAGAGCAGCCTGCAACATCTAGAGAATAGAAGTCTCGCCTATTTTTTCCACGTGCCTTGCACAGTTCTTGGCAACAATACATAGTTGTTGATGGTGAGATTGACATGATCCCTGCAATGTCTGTCTATACCTGTAGAATATGTCACATAGGTAAGAATTTTTTTTTTTTAACTCAACACTTCCAGTATCGGTTTTAAATTAAAAGCACTCTGGTGTTGACTCCTTTCATTGCTTTTATTGTGAAATGATTTCACATTTTAACCTCTTAAAATTCCTGCAGTTTTCACCTGAAACGCCTGAGAAAGGTATACCCAAAATAAATTTGAAGCTGTGCTTGAACCGTTTGAAGTATATGCATCATCTTGGCCTCTTTTGAAAGATAACGCTCACTCACAATTTTTCACCCCAACAGTCAGAATCTCTCTCTAAGTGCTACTGGCACTGAGTAATAGGAGTTTAAAAGAAGGATTTTATGTTCACCTGATTTCTTTAATGTTTGCCTTCAAAAACCACTCTAGCTTGGGGCTAGGTACTGGAAGACAAAACAGGATAATTGCTTGAAGTCTTACCTAGTCCCATTCCAAATTTGACAAAGATACTACAAATAATGAATATTTTAAAATTGTATGTCTCAACAGCTCCTCAGCCTCAGAGTCACCGAAGGAAACATCACAGTTCATTTGTAAAGTAAATCCACCCTGCAACCGGCATATCATTCTTTATGATTTAACGATTCCTATTGGCTATTCAGTGCGCCAGTCATCAATGAAGTGCGCTGTGACTGGCTCAAGTTTCGTAGGAATGAATGCAGGGATCGGTCACCCACTGGCTATTGTGACATTGCAGACAGGGTAAACAGTCAACTATTGGATCAAATGAGTTGTCAATCAAAAGGTAAGCGTTCAGAGCTGTTTTGGTATCGCTATGTGGCTAATGTAACGAAGCAAACAGAAGTTACAATCCATAATATGTGGGAAATATGCGCAACCGAAAGGACATGTGAGAGTGTGTGGCAGCGAACACTGTGCCCTTATGGATGTAAGGCTTTGTGTAGAGTAACTACTTTAGAGGATTACATTTACTGGACCCTTGCTGATGTAACAGGACCATTTTTCTTGACTTTATTCTGTTCTTGGAATACTGTGAGCCATTATAGTTGAGTTGCATACTTTTTGGTGTTTGTGACTAGTCTGATATTACTGTTTACTGAGCCTGCAGTTAAGACTGTATCCTGAAATAGCACATATCCTTCAACTCAAGAATATTAGCTTTCCAATGGTGTATAACTTGTGTAGGCACACATTCAGTGGGCTGAGTAAAATAGCGACTGCTCGGGGACGGGCGCCGACGGCCCATCGGCGGGCCGTTGGAACATTAAGAGGTTAATGAAACAAAAAATAAATCATTGTATTGTTGATGGGCATTATTAAAGACAAACTATGTAGATTGGCAGGGTTGGCAGTAGCAGTGACACAATGCAGCAGAAGCGCTGCCTGTGTGGACGACACACGCTTGCGAGCCGCAGCAGTTCAAGTGACGCACATGCGCTGCTCACACCACGCTCGCAGTGTGTCTGTATCGTTAAAGAACCTACACACAACTCTGAGAACTCTGGGGGGTACGGGGTGGGGGGATTGTTTATAGGGGGTGCTAATGAAGTCTGACACAACAAACACCAACAAATGATACTACAAGAGATATCCATATGTAAGATTTACTGATCCCAGGCTAATAGGCTACATAAGTGAAAAGCATGGTACTAAATGTTTATCATACAACACAAGCATATTTAACTCCTTGAACAAATGCCAAACAACAAGCACAAACAACAATAAAAATCAGGGTTGCCAACTCTCATGCATCTGATGTGTGACACAGGTCCTGTCTCACGCTCTCACGCCACTCAAACAATTCTCACGCCAAAAGCGAATGCTTTGGTGCACGTCGTGTAGGTTCTCAAATGTCATTACAGTCATTACAGCTGATGTCAGTTAAGTCAGTAAGGGTTCAGGGCTTGAGTCTGTAAGGGGTGGGATTGGAATTGGGCCCTAGAGTTGCAACGGGCCGACATGGACCAACACACTAGCACTGATACTTGGTCCGAACCCGGTCAAAAAAAAAAAAGAAAAAACAAAAGAACTCCAAGGCTCAACCCGACCTCACCGAGTCATATTTTCGGCCCAAACCCGGTTCGAACCAGCACGTCTGGTCGGGTTGGGCCGCCCATGTTCACTTGGGAGCCCCAAAGAACAGCCAGGCAGCCCAGTCCTTGAGAGCAGAGGAGAGGAACAGAGAGAGAGCGCAGCAACAGGTGTGTGTGTCTCTGTGTGTGAGAGAAAGAGAGAGAGAGCCTACATTAAACAGTAAATATTATTATGGAAAAGCTGAGAAAGGTTTAGTGAAGACCAACCCTGACCAAAAGTTGGCAACCCACACAAGATGGTGTAACTGTGAGCAGAGACAAATGTAGCACAGTTTACAGCTGATACAAAGCCTTTAGCATCCAATGCTAAATAAGAATTATGCAGAGCAGACAAGAAAAACTACACACCAGCCTACAAACTAAACTTTGGGCTGGAGTTAAATTAATGAAGTTAGTTCTGCAGAGGCAAGAACCACAAAGTTTTCCCAGGTCTAAAGCAGAGAAATTCATGGACACCATCATCTTTGGTCCAACGTGGACCAAGATAGCATGTACATGAGTGCCATACCACTGATCTGTCTTTCTGGCTCACTGTCCTGGTGGTGATGCCCATCTTCCAGCCTCCATCCCTGATGACATCTAGACACATCTCAGAAGCCTAAAGCCCTGGTTAGCTCCACACCATCCCATCACAAGACCTGGTCACTGGTTATCACTCAAAGCAAGAGTCAGGTGTTCCTCTCATGCACTACCTCATTTTACATTCAGCTGGTGAACAGAACAGACATCCTCCTCCAACTCCCTGACAATTACATAGCTAGAGAGATGATTACATTTCTGTTGGCCCTGGTCCCTCCACCTGCTGTGCCTAGACCCTCCTCATGCACCGGGGCTTGGTGCTCCATATGGCTCTTCACACCAGCACTGTGAGGAGTCCTGGCCCCGCTTCTGTCCAAGATCCTATATCTACTCTGTTATCAGAAACGTCTAGTATCGGACAAGTTGCTCTCCTGGTGATGTCTGTCTCCTCGAGTGCTGCACACTCCCAGTCCTACATTACTGATCACATTTAATACCAAAACAATGTTTTTAATCAAATTAAAAACAGCAGTGCCCCTCTGCATACCCAGTGCTGAAGTAGATATCACCATCTTTGCTCAGTAAATAACCACGTAAATAACACGTATAGATCTTTTTATTAATGTGGGCAAGGAACAACACAATCCAGTAGCAGCCTGATGTTTTAAAACAAAATTTTTATCATCTTTTTTATGAACTCAAAAACTGTATGGAAAGTCCTCGTATAGTATACCTCCTTGTTTCTCAAATGGGGGTACATGTACCCCTGGAGGTTCTTGAAGACACTCCAGTGGGATTTGAAATATGTATATATTTAAAAAATATCAATTTAAACCTCCTTAAACAATTATTTAATGAATATTTCAATAAAACATAAGTGTAAGTTGATAAACTGAATCTTATATTCAGTAGGCTACTTAATTTCATTATCAAGTCTCCACCATACCAGGATGGTTTGGCCCAAACTGGCATGTGCCACATGGCATCACCTGTCAATCAAACAACAGAGTTCTGGTGCAAGCATAGCAACAACAACACTGCTGAAAACTTATAAAGTTAAAAAAATCAGACACTGATGACACAGTGCTGTGTTTTACATCTTTTGTTCCAAAAATGCTTTGCGCTGGGTACTTGGCTGAAAAAATATTTCACAGGGGGGTACTTCACTGAAAAAAGATTGAGAACCATTGGTCTAGCTTAACAAAACCTAAACCAGCCAATCAGAGTTAAATGGTATCACGACGGTGGTTATCAACTTAATTTGTTAAGTCGGGCTCTCAGCTTTGTGCTCTGTGTGCGTTCACATCAAAAGGAGCGTTTGGCGTCATATGATTCTACTTCCACGCAAAATGGACCGATCACGATCACGGGCTGCTGATTTCAGCCAAGAGGAGCAGGTTGTTTTAACAGAGAGCTGTGAGGAATACAAAAAGTGATCACAACCAAAGCCAACACTGCTGCTGCAAATATGACAAGACAGGAGGCTGGTTTTTCATTTCTGACAGCTGAACATTGCAGAACTTTCAAATATTAGCCTTTATCCATTTAAGCAAAAAAGAGGAACAACAACTGTCATTTTAGAATTACGTTTTATATTGTTTTAAAAAAAACTAACTGGAAACACACTGGCATTCTATGTGCTGTACAAGCAAATCTCATATTGTCTCTGTGCAATGACCTTTTTACTGTGAAAGTAGCGTAGATCTATTCAAGATTTGCGTTTGGGCAACACTGCCCTGTAGACGAAATATTGAAATTAATTGATTCATGGCCACATCAAAGTGAAAGTTATTAACTTGACTGATTATCTGTCCTACTGTGAGCACACAGTTTCCTCCAACGGCCTCCACAGACTGTATATAAAAGTATCATAACGGCCTCCTGACGTTCAGCTCAGGTGCAGATGGAGCGTAATTCCCTGAGCTGAACATCTGCAGGAGGAGGCCGCTCAAAGAGAATTTCATCAGGAAACACCAGCAGATCAGCGCGATCTCCAAAACCCCTCTCCTGGACTGTGATCCAGCTCCACTGGACTTTACAAGGAAAGGTGACGCCATCTTCAAAGGATTTAAACGGTGAAACAGCGGCGCTTTTATAGCTGATTTTCAGATGACCTGGTCAGGACCAGGTTATGTGCTAAACATAAGTTACCATGGTGGTCGAGCCAGGTTAAAAGAGAGCCATCTTTGTGATACAGGAAAGGCTGGCTTTAGATTCAACGTACCTCGCTAACACAATAAGCTCGCTTCTTACTACACCCCTCATGTCTACTATGTGCTACTGAAGTACTGAAACTGATGAAGCTCATTTAATATGATCAAAAGCTCTTGCTACTATATTGATCACATACAACAAGTGTTGTTTTTTCACTGTCTGATTTGAAAGTCAAGAATGAACTTTGAGCCTCAACTTTTAATCCAACAAACAGCAGAGGAAGAGCTCGGGAATAAGGTGCTCAGAAGATTGTAAGACTACAGTCGCCGAAACAGCACATAAGACAAATGAAAGCATCAGATTGACAGATTGAAGCTCCTCATATATGAATCACACAGACAGCCAACACTCACGCAGGTAAAAAACCTCTTGATTTTGGATCCAGGCAGCAGTAGTCTACAACAGACACGTTTCAACAAGTAGCTTATATATGAGACACACAAACACAGCAGAGTGGCACAGCTCATTAAGGTCAGTCAGTCAGTCAGCCCAGGTTATTTTAGAAGCGGATACATCTGCAGCAGCACAACTCTGTGTGATCACTTTGAGAGAGGCCGACTCGAGGGCCCAGCAGGAGTCTGACCTGTGGCCCGAGCACAGGTCCTGAGCTGTGATTTGAGGAAATGTAACATACAAAGAAGACACTGGAAAGAGTGATGGTGTTATTTTAAGGATCTACTGAACGTAAATGTCATTGGAATGAGGGTCCAGAGTTTTCATCCCGTTCTTGCGTTTAAACACATGTAGACACATGAAGCGTAGGCAGATAAGCAGCCATGCAACACACGCAAAGGTGCAATAAGGATACATAAGCACAACTATGAGCGAATGTACACAGTTCATTTAGACACAAACACACACATTTTTCTTGTGTGACAGAGTGTCATTACGTGGTGCTCAGGGACTATTTAGCCGAGGGAACGGTTCAGTGAGGCAGTCGTCAAAACAGGAAGTGTTTTATGTCACTGAAACATTCCATTTTTAACTCTCGTACAGGCCGGCTAAAATAAATAACACACTCACAACCCAACCTGGGAGGTGACAGACCAGAGTGTGTGTATTTAAAGAACCTATATGTGTGCTCCTGCAGTGTGTGTGTGTGTGTGTATTTACTCGTGTCTTTGTGCATTCGTGTGTGGCAGCCTGCGATGCACATTTGTGCATGCTTGCATGGGTTTGCAGGTGTGTGAGTCTGTGTGTGCGTGTGTGTCAGTGTATACATACCAGCCCTCCCCCCAGGCACTGCAGAGGCATCTGAGTCTTGTGAAGTCATTTCCTCTTTGATGGGGGACGCTCACTCTGTGCTGCACACGCTCAGGGTTACAATCCTCCAGACCAGGACTCACTAGGGGATCTTTAGACTGTTACGGACAAACGGAGCCCAAAATCATATATTTTCCTCAGGCTGTGTCGTCACCCCTGCAGTGATGGATACATCGCAGTTAGATCAATACACTGCGTCTGTGTGAAAGGGCATAACTCTGTGATCCACAGACTTTCCCCATCTCAAACCATAACTGGTAAAAATGTATGTCCTCAAAAATAAAAAACCCTTCAGTCTGTCCTGAAGCAGTTCAAACCAAAACACTCTGAAGTGATTGGGCACAAAACACATTAATCTTCTGACCAGGTCAGAGGCCAGAGACCTTGTCCTGACCTGCAGAAAAGGAACTCCGGGAATGCATGACTAGAGTCGACTACAGATGATAAAAACAGCTAAACAAATAATGCACTGATTGGACAAATGGGTTTCTAGAGTGCAAATAAAATGAGAGAGGTCACCAGACTCTATTTCTTAAGCCTGTGAAGTTTGCTCTTGAAGGAACAAAGTCACAACGGAGACAAAAGTACAGGTACATTTACCCCAACAGTATTTTTCTGAATGACAGGACTTAAACTCTGCATATCTCAATGGCCCTAATTTATTAAAACATGTGTACACAAAGGCAGAAATGTGTCTTTGGCTTGCATCTGAAGGCTCCATCCACCACTGATTATGCATTCATCGCAAAAAAGCTATCTCTGTAGCTACAGGTCATTTGTAATGCCACCCTCTCCCTGTTGTGTAATGTGGTAATGTCAGTAAAGTCCCTCTTCTAGTCTTGATGTTGTAAAGGGGGCAGGATGAGGCCTTTACAGCAGGAGTATACTGGGGAGTGCCATTGAAATTACCATTGTTTTCAGCTGCCAGATTTATCAATGCCACGCCACTTCTACACAGAAGTCAACAACATATACAACTTTTGTAAATGACACGTGACACCTGGCAGACGCAGATATTTACACCAGATCCTACGCAAGTTTGATAAATGTGGGCCATTTAGTTAGAAGCAAGTGAGAGGATGCACCAGGATCATGAAACCAGCGTTAGCGAAATAAAGTTCAGCCATGAGTCATTTTATCATACATACCTGTACTTTTCTGTTATATGAGGTTTTTCTGTGAAAAAAAACTTAAAAAGCATTCAAAAGAAGCTTACTGCCTTAGATTACTTTGCAGGAACCTGATGAGCAGTGTTGGGACGCCAGGGACATTCAGTTCACCTGGATTGAAAGCATCAGTCCATCAGCCTGTTTCCCTGTTTGTCTCCTCTGCAACTGGACTTGGACTGGTTTAGTTTCCTTACGTTTTGAACTGTACCGTTTGCTGTAGCATATTTTTTTCATGTTGGCATGTACTTTCATTTCTCATATATTTCAGCAAACAAACCTGAGTAATAACTACTAAGTGGTTTTCCACTTCTGTTAGTTTTAATGTCTTGTTGAACTTCACATTAGAGGAATAATTTGACATTTAGGGCTGAGTCAGATGAGACAGTTCACAGCTATGACAGGGGGGTTTAGTTAGCTTTGCTTAACACGAAGACAGGAAAACAATATTACCACCATCAGTTCTGAAGCTCATTACTGGAAAGCTTTGTTTCATGTTTACAAAAGAAGATGTGGTTTGACAGTGGGGGTTAGCTGTTGGACTCTTTACTGGCTCTAAACTGTGACTTCCTATGTTAAAACCAGACCATGTTTTTTTTTTACTGGCTGGGTTGTTTCTGGTCAAATGTCATTAATGATGCAGCTGCACTTTAAAAGCTCAGGTATTTTACACTTCCTGTGCTTTACTGACCAACAACATATATCTGTGGATTTAGGAACAAAAACAAACAAACAAAAAAAAACCATCTCACTCTATTTTTACATTTCATCTCTCAAGCTTTTTTTTTTTTGAGCTTTAGTAGCAACAGGTCTGTGGCAGCCATCAGACAAAAGTAGGCTCTGAGTGAGCGGTTCTTCTGGGCTTTTACTACTTTGTTGTGACATCACAAAGTTACAGAAGTCCTGGCAACTGGCTCAGTATCTGAACACAGGTTGTATGCATTTCTATGTGGACGGAGGCCTTGACACTTTTACAGTGTTAATACATAGACCTGCTTTGTAATCAAAGGATGGAAATCTGCCTTTATACTATGTGGGGACTTTAAATTATAAAGTCTATACATACAAAGCTCCACGACCAGAACCTCACA
Source organism: Selene dorsalis (assembly GCA_900303245.1). Lineage (NCBI taxonomy): Eukaryota > Metazoa > Chordata > Actinopteri > Carangiformes > Carangidae > Selene > Selene dorsalis. The sequence goes on from OMNW01009540.1 coordinate 38,693, forward strand.
GACTTCACTGCGCTCTGCTGGCTCTGTGTTGTGATTCTATCTGCTTTGATTCTATGTTCTGCTTGTTTCTGGTTCCACTCCTCGCCACACCCTTACACAATCACACTGTATATCAAACATAATCCAATCCATGTTCTGAACATGGATTTCTCCTGCACACTCTGTGAAGGCTCCTCTCAGTCTCTCGTTCTTGTGCAGTATAAATGTGTTTATGTTTGTATGCGTGCACATGTTTCTTATTAGTCACAGTGTCAGCACTCGGCCGATTCCCGGCCCCACCCAAATGACCAGCTGAGTGATGAAAGCTGTGGTCAGTGCTGACGTGGACGTGAAGCTTAGTAGAGTAGAAGAAGTAAAGAGCCGTCACCGTATCGCACCTTTGAAAATAACGTTGTGTTCCTGACACTGGTGCATTTAAAGCTCTCTGAACTCCAACTGCATCACGCTTCTGCCTCGGTTCACCGCATATCTGCGCCATACTAATATCTGCTGATGCCATCAGAACAAGAGCTGCCAACCACAGACATCCCCATTTGGATTCCAGCTAAATTCCTGTTGACAGCTCTTCATATGACCCACCCACGCCTTTACGAGCAGAAAGTTCAGAGCGAGACAGAATGAGACGGGAAATGATCACATTCAGTTTTTTGCTTTTGATTCTCATTTATTTTCATCCTGGCCTTTCCTCATTTCCTCTAAATGTCCTGTCATTTCACATCCAGCCAGTTCCTCCTTCCCTGAAGTGACCTCAGTCACCTGCCACCTGGTTACCCACATGTTCACCTGTTGCCCATCCACTAATTAGCTCCGTGGTTCACCAATCCAACAAAACACACCAGAAAAACCAGTCACTTTTCGTCATGCTATTACTGATCAGCACAGTATGCACCATGGATATATTATAAGACCTGAAAACAATACTTCTAATAATACATCCATCACTTTACTGATTACTGATGCTTTGACTTGCCGTAATACATAATATGAATGTCACACTACCAGGTGATTCACCTATTTACTCTCAACTGCATACAATACTGACTGATGTATATACATATACAGTATGTGTACCATATGGGCCCAACTACAAGATACAGAGGGAGAGATTGGACTAATTGTTTGACTTGTTTGAAATACAGTGTGTAATTTACTGTTGTTTGGGGTCTTTCACTCAAAACAATAACAGAAGACTGTGTTTGGTGATGTCACACCAAACCCCGCCTATCAGCTGTTTCGATCAGCGGTGTGTGAAAGAGGCGGCGTGATACAGCGCATCGCGGAGCCGGCCTGTGTGGAGGAATACTGAGCGAGTTGGTTAGTTCCACATGAACAGCTTTTTCCCGACCAGTTGATGGACTGAAAAAAATATGTAGCTGTATAACGTACACTTGAATGGGTGTATTATTTTGTGACGAGACTTCTCAAGTCAAGTAACGGTGCATTTTATTGTCACTACCAGTAACAGCGTTATAACAGGGGAAACAGTAACTTTTTTGATGACTTGTTAATGGAAAAAGTAGTGCCGTTACCAGCGCCGTTATTCCCATCACTGCTTGTTTATCGCTCATCTTCGGCGTAGTGTCAGGGATAGCATGTGCATGGAGGGAGTGGCTGACTGTTCTAAAAAATGAGAAAACATCGCACGTCCCACGATGTGACTGTTGCACATGCGCACATCACGATGACGATGTTCAAACGGCACATTGTGCAGCCCTACAATAAATCATTTTTATGTTAAAATGTTTGTAGACACTTAACATATGTGCCAAAACCTTAAAAAAGGGGGTATCTTTAAATTGAAAAATGTCAGGTTTGATGGTCCTGTCAGGTGACCACAACACTGATATTTTCCACCAGCTTAGCGCTGCACTTGTACTGTATATTGTCTCTTACACTATTGTGTTTGTTTTTATTGAAGACTCACAGACTGAGCAGTCAAGAGTCTGAGCAGCCCTTTAACATTAAAAATGTACAAACATGTTTCTATATTTTTGAAATGGTTTTAACAATAAAAGTGTCATTCATGTGCTTCCTCTATGAGCCTCTCTCTCTCTGCAGTCAAAGTATACTGTACAGAACCTAATGATATACTGTGGAGCTGTGCTTGTTTCTCTTCGCTGAATAACAATAAGGTAAAGTGAGTCAGGTAAGGTAAAGGAGGTCTAGAGGGAGTAGAGGGCTCCAAGAGATGTCATTTGTCAATTTTCATGCTGATAAAGTACAAATATTCAGTGTTTAGCTGCACGACTTTGACCTTCAACTCTCCACTGAAATTCAGAGTAATAAAACTTTTCTTTGGTGTGCTGTTGACAGCTTCATGGCAAAGCCGGCTACGATACTCTTTCACTGGTTGGAAAACTTACTCCACTGCCTTTGAATGAAGAATAAATTATCAAAGGTCAGAGGTCAAACAGGGAGGAAACTCCATCATATCACAGACAGTCGCTGGATGAGGGCCTTGCTGGCTGAGGCAGATATCAGAAAGGCCTCTGCAGGTCAGCCGCAGTAAAATCCAGGTGAACAAAACAATTTTCCTCGCCCAGCTTCTCCCCTGATGCAACGTGAGCAGGTCGCCCACCCTGCACATCAACACTTTCCATGTCTGCAGAGGCAGCAGCAGCAGCAGTAGTAGTAGTAGATTACCAAAGCAGACAGCATGTTAAACACAGGTCAAACCAAGAAGTCAGAGCAGAGGAGTTTTTTTTCCTATCCCAGAATTCCTCCCAACCCACACACACATCCTACAATGACAGCCATCGAGTTCAACTGGTGAAAAAAAAACAAAAAAAAACAGGAGGGTAAGAGAGGACGAGTTTTAGAAAGAGATGAAAGAGATAAATAATCTTCTCAAAGCAGATTTACATACAGAGAGAGGTGATAAGTGAAGGAGGAGCAGATCTGTTTATCCTGTTAAACTAAGAGTAATTATGGGATGTTTTGGTGCTAATTGTTCTGGGAAATTGCAGTGATATTATAAATGGCCAACCAATGTTGTGGTACTTTTCTATTGTTTCTAAAACACGACACAGTTGTTTTCACATGCTCGGCCGGGTAGGAAAGAGAAGACTAGACAAAAAAATCAAAAAAACAAAACAAACAAACAAACAAAGGAAGGAATGAGTGATGATCTCCCCCGTCCTGCTCCAGCTTTAAGAGAGAGAGAGAGAGAGAGAGAGAGAGAGAGAGACAGAGAGAGCGGGACCCTCGGGAGTCGCTCACCAATCCTTAATTCCATTTCCCAAAAAAGACTTTCCTATTTTTACCCTGAGCTGAGATGATCCCCAGAGGAAAAGCACCCGCTCCGGGCCGTTTGGTTTTCCCGCAGATATGTCGTCCCTCAAGAAAACCCAAAATAAACATGTGGAAAACCACAAGGATAAATTTGGCTGCTTGTGCGGAAAAGCTTGGAGTCTCCGTGATTGCGCTCTCACATGCTTCTTACAAAAAAAGAAGAAGAAGAAAAAGAAAGATAGTCGAGAAGCAGCGAGTCGGAAATGAGGGGAACAAACAGACGAATGGAGAAAGTTGGGAACAGATGGAGTTGGGTGACATAAAAAGGAAAACAGGGGCTGATGGGGGAACATGAGGACTCCTGTCAAAAGTTAGAAACATCGAGCATACACGCTGGAAAAGTATGTATAAGACAGGACTGAAATATAAAAATGATGGGTCAATGAAGGAAACAATCCCAAAGAAATATGCTGACACAGAAATAAAGATAATCTATTGGACTATAAAGACTAACAGTTACCTCATGTTTGTAAAATGATCTGTTTCTGGAAAACAGGAAAAAAAATGTCAGTCCTCATATGAAACTAAAAATAGGCCCTGCAGCAGTGTATTTCTGAAATCCTGTTTATATGACCTCTGCACTGCTGTATATCAGCCTTGGCAGGAAATAAACCTCATGCCTTACTACAAGGACACAAATACCATCCAGTTAAGACAATAGAAAAATTGAGCTGGTTCGTTTTTGTGATTCAAACTGAAGATTTCTTGTGTGAGAGTTTAAGGGAGGAAGAGCTCCACTTAGGAAAAAGAGGAATAATGAGGTCTGCATTTGGTAAGTAAGACAAAAAAGGTTTACTGTATGGTATGAATCCCTCCATCTGTCAGCTCCACCCAAAACTTGAACTTCTCTTCCCTGACAACACAACGGAGCTCGATGCCAGACGACTCAAACTACAGTCAGTAAAAACTGAAGAAATGCAGAACAAAATATAATGTTGAAACAGATCCATTCTTTACACGCTGATGTTTTTTCTTCTACGGCTTACGGAAATTATAAATAAGCCAACGATGATGAAGAAAATTCTGTGGATGTTGCATCTGATAATCTCTCTGCAGAAACGGTGCAACCATCATCATGTTGAGGCAAATACGCCTAAAATCGATGATGGTTGATGATGGTCAACTGAGTTCATGTTTGGGATGAGGACAAAAGAAGGAGAAGAAGTGACTCAGCGTAATTTCACCAACTGGTTGGTTTTATATGAGATGAACAATGGAGGGAAGATCACATAAACACTGTGCAGAGCTGTAAACTTCCCTCTGTTTTCCTGCTTTTATGGCATCATCATCATCATCATCATCATCATCATCATCATCATCATCATCATCATCATCATCATCATCTGCATTACCCGCTCAAAAAAACTCCTGTGTCACTCACTGTGATTAATGTGAGTCAAGATACTACATCACCATGAGATCAAATTCAGGGGAAAAAATGACTAATGAAACATGTCATGTTAGTCTCACATACCATCATGTTTCAGTGACTATAGAGCATAAACTTGTGTATTTATTTGTGTATCAATACACTGTCTAAGGGGGGCAGAAACAGCTACAGTAGGAGGTTGGCAGGAAAATGACACCAACACAGAAGAACCAAAACCTGCACTTCTGTAAATGACCACAACAAATTTCTACCTCATGACGGAGGTGAAATTTATAGAATTCACTATTCTATTAAAACTCAAAGGAGACATATTATGCCGCGTTTCTACAAATTAAAATAGTTCCCAGGTGTCTTAAAGACATGTCTGTGACATGCTTTGGTCAAAATACCCCAAGGATCAAACATCACAGCTCTTTTCATCCTCTCAGAACAGCCCTGTTCAGAACAGCTGGTTTCAGTGTCTGTCCCTTTAAATACAAATTAACCACTGCTAGCCCCGCCTCACACCTTCTACCAGTAGAGGTACTCACAGGTAGGGGTGGTATTATGCAAATTTGAAAACTAATGACATCATTGTCTGACAACTGAGGGAACAGCTCCTAAAACCACAGGACTTCAATCTAAGGAGCCTGCAAATGACAGATTATTTTGTCCGTTCTCACATCTTGGGGGCTGGAAGGCAAGACAAGCACCCAAATACATGTGAAAGTGATATTTCTATAATATGTCATCTTTAAAGTTCAGTATGATTGAGGGTGTGGCCACGTGGGCTCCATGCGGCCCTTTGCTCATTTTTTATTTAGCTGGGAGTCAGGGGTGGAGTTAGACACAGCAGCCCACTCCAAGCTTCAAAACTACTCTTCAGAAATATGTAGGTGAGGTCACAGAGGCTACCTCCATCTTTATTCACAATCTATGGGAACAATTAAAGTCCCGTAGGGGGTGCTATTTCAGGAGACACTTCCATGTGTCCTATGTGAGGGTTGTTCAGTTTACAAACTGTCCAACTTTACAGCAGAAATAAACACGTTAACAGCCAATTGCCAGTTTCCTTCTCCATGACAACTGCACAAAGATGAATCTTAATTCTATCATTAATTGTTTCAGCCGTGGCTGCTTTGGCAAGGTAAGGCAATTTTATTTGTATAGCCCAGTGAGGGCTTTACATAGCATCATAACAACATCCTCTGTCCTTAGACCCTCACATTGACCAAGAAAAAAAACTCTCAAGAAAACCCTTAAAGGGGTAGTTCAGCATTTTATTGTATTCGCTGTGCAGCTTGCGTCTCTGCCCTGCAGATCTCAGAAAAACAGGCATTGATAATTAAAGGTATTATGGGATTATAGCAATAGGCGAATTTCCCAAAATGTTGAACTATCCCTTTAACAGGGAAAAAAAGAGGAGAAACCTCAGGGTGACGGACAGAGGAGGGATCCCTCACCCAGGACGGGCAGACGTGCAATAGATGTTGTGTACAGACAAGAGAACAGTTTAACATGAAAGGCAGGGAGAGCAGGTCAGCTCAATGGGGGGCTGGTTCATGAGCAGGGAGTGCAGGCTGGTTTAACAGCAGGAGAAAGGAGGTGAAACACCAGTGAGTATGCATGACACAAAAAGTCCACCTCTTCACCCTTTCTCAATTAGCCTCGAGTTAGGATGCGGAGTCAGACATTGCCAAGATGGCGACAGCAGAGCATCCCACTCTGAGTGAATGACCTAAATTGCAGCTGGATGATACAGCAGAGACAGGATGAACAGGTAGCACTGAAGTGTGTCACAGATGAGGAGGCTTTACTCAACCATCTCCAACCAGCAGTACAACAAACATCCTAGAATCAGACCAGCAACACCCACGGTGTTAAAATGGCACCTTTAAAAGGACAATAAATATGGAGAGAATATTCAAAAAATTGAGTAAATAATCCAAACAAATGTGCAAATAAAATATGCAAAGTGCATAATGTATTGTGCAAATCCAAGAAAGTGCTATTGCTTCCATTAAAGTACCTGTGCAACTACTGAAGTGCATTCATTTGTGAATAGTTAAAGCATGGCGCCCTGTTTATAAAGACCAGGTGACAAAGTGCTCTTTGTCACACTGAGCTTCAAATCCCCTGAGTGACGTCATGACCATCTTTCTTGTCAGATTAAAACATTTGGAACAGTGCTTATAACACGTCTTATTGGCATTCGTTCATTTGGAGATGGAGACGTGTTCCAGGTGACCTGGTGACCCGCGGTCACTTCCTGTTCACTCCTCACGTCAGTCTAAAGATTTACATAGTCACGTCACCTGCAGTGACGCCATTCTCTCTGTCTCTCTGGTGAGTGAGCTGACATGTTGTTCATCACTCCCACACTGATGTCTCCACCTGCTGCTGCTGCTGCTGCTGCTGCTGCTGTCAGTCTGCTCGCCATCTTGTGTTACCCTGGTTATTTTAACTTCTTACCCCTGCCATGCTCTGGTTCTGACTTAGTTTGTTTGGCCTGTTCCTTAAGTGTCAGATTTATTTAAACCAACTGGTGAGCCTTTTTGGTTTCATTGTTATTTGAGGAAAGGGAGAGCGGGAGAGAGAGAGAGAGAGAGAGAAGGATGAGGAAAGGCAGAGGAGGAGTGTCTGGGGCTTGGTCGTGGTCCCTTGCGGTAATATTTAATAACAAACATTAAAAATACCACAGAAATCCTTCACCACATTCCCACGCTCCCACTGGCCAGAACACACATGTTCACATAAGCATGCAACCACACACACACATACGTACCCTGTATACATACCAGTGAGACTGTGTACGTCCGGCTCGCACGCGAACACACACGCAAACACACACACATTTACTCACATGCCTATGCAAAAATAAAAAGCACTTGTATGGTCACGCGAATCACATCACAGCCACAGGGAGGCACACACATACATACAACTGTTTGTGTGTGTGTGTGTGTGTGTGTGTTTGTGTGATTTATTAGGAGTAGAAAGCTGCACAATAGGAACGCTCAGCAAAACTGTCAAACAAAGCTACAAAAACAGCCAAAACATAAACCATTCAACACACTGGCAAATATCAGAATGCGTGTACACATAACACACACACACACACACACACACACACCAAGTCACATACATGAAGGAAAGTAACGGACAGGAGAGCGCTGACAGGGCTGTCTCACCTCTACTTTTTGAAATAATCCCTTCA
>OMNW01009541.1:0-15074 GCA_900303245.1 Selene dorsalis
CCTATCTGACACACCAGGTACATTCAAGAATTGATAAGTCTGATGCGTCAGACATAAATATGAAACACAGGCCGATTTCCTTTCATTAGGCTGTCCAGCTGGAGCCAGTTCACTTTCAATCTACTCAATTCAGGAAATGGATTTTCTTATAAATGTGAACCAGATGTCTTCTGCCACAAAATAAAGTTCTTATCCAGTGCAAAAAAAAAAAGAAGAAGTAGAAGAAATGATTGGGAATGAAGCTTTGATCTTATACCTGTGGATGTATGACAGTTTACATGAATGAAAAAAAGTAAAACTGAGGTGACAGAAAAAAAAGGCCTTCTGGTCCATACATTCAAAATCTGCAGCTGCAGGCACACCCATGTGAGTGACATGCTATCATAGCTTAGCTCCCGCGTACACAGACAAAACCACACTGAAGCATGTCATCAAATTAGACGCAGACATCCCAGTGACACCGAGCAGACACAGACCGGTCCTGTGAAGTGAAGAGGGCAGCAGCAGGGTGTATTTTTACACCAGATCTCTGACACCTACGTACATCTCTTCACAGCTCTTGGTGAGAACAGAAGACACGTCCAGTTGAGTTGTCATCATCAGCAGCCCCATCAGACATGGACAGTTGGGTAGAAGGAGGAAGAGACAAGAGGCAGGAGAAGGAGTGGGATGAGGAGAGAGAGACAGAGGAGTATAGGTAATGAGAGAAACGAGTGCCACGATCTCATAGACGTGATGGCCTCGGCTAGTTTTGGCACTTCTCTCACAATGAAGTAGACCAGCACGGGCGTGAGTGAGGCGAGAGGGAGGACTGTCAGTGGCAAATGGGGACTTTTCCGGGAGTGTCAGGTTTCACATGTTGGGCTGCTTTGATCGGTGAACGGTTACAGAAAACGATGTCTGGTTTAAAGTGTGTGTGCCTGAATGGATAAACAAGCTGATCTGAGGATGACAAAGTAGGAGAGAGCGGGGTAGGAGGCTAAACACAGGGCAGGAGTGGGGAAGACAACAAGGGTGGGATCACCATCAGAGAGGAAAGGTTACATGAAAAAGTGAAACAAAAAGACAAAAAAAGAGAAAGAGAGAGACAGCCAAGTCATGTTTGTAGACTCGCCTGAATATTCCGGGGGGAGTCGTCTGTGGTGCTGATGCAACCCCCACCCTCCACCACCACCCTTTTCCCAATGACTCTCCTTCTCTCCTCCTCAGCCACTGATTGACAACTACTGTGTCTCTAATTGGCAAGTGTGGATAGGAAAGAGCCAGTCTTATTCTCCATGGGACAGACCAAGGAAGAGAGAGTGTGTGCGTTGGGGGGGGTGAGGGGGAAGTCTTCCAAGAGGAGAGGAGAGGAGAGGAGAGATAGATTGGGGGAAGGAGTGGAAAATGGAATGGAATAAGGCGTGAGGTGAGAAGGAGGGGATGGAGGTGAGGGCTGAACATCTGTTTGGTAATCAGTCTCTCCCCTCAGTGCAGTGTAACACACACTGACACCTATTTGATAATTGGTGAGCTTGCCCTCTCCCTCAGCGCTTGGCTAAATGGTTGCTTGATACCGAGGAGAGCAAAGGGACTAGCTGTTGGCAGTGTAATCTGTTTACTTGGTGGAGCTCAGGTAAAGATGCATAGCAGTCTGCCTGTGTGAGTCTGTGTGCGTACGTGTGGGTGTGTGGCAATTGCGTAAAGCTTACAATCGGGTTATTAGTCTGACAATGTGCTCAAAATGTGACTTGAAGCGTGCGTGAAATGTGTATTATAACCTCTGAGCAATGCTGCTGCATTGTTATTCAAGGATAAATATGATCTCTTTTGTCTCTCTTATCCTAGGTGCTGTCCTTAAAGATTTGCTTCCACACAAACCCCCCCTCCTTCCACGCTGCAATCTTATTCAGAGTGCAGGAACTGAAGGGATGCACACAGAAAAGGAGAATGAGCTCCAGAGCTGAGAGGCGAGAGAAGGGAATGGAGGGGAGGAGGTGGGCCTCTTTGCTCCGGTCTCGACCACGGGTATTCTTGGGTTGATAATACAGATGTGGATGTTATTGCTTGAGAATACGCGTAGTCGAGTGGAAGCTTAATCATCTACAGTGGACCAAAAGCAGAGCATTATTCAGTAGACTACAATAGCAGAGAACAGGCAGACACAAACATATGTATAGCCAAGCTGAGGTGGTCACACAGACATGGGATGGATTTTAATTAAGCACCCAGAGGTGACGTTTTATGGGGAAAAGGCTTATTTTGTTCAATCAGAAAGGTTTTAAAATAGAACGCCATCAGGGCCAGCCAGGTGCCCAAATCAAATCCAGCCACTGAAAAGGTTTTATCATCGTAGGTTTATCAACCATGTCACTCTCACATCTACACCTGTGAGGGAAATGAGTTTTTGTCGCTGGCCAGTTTCAGTCTCTCCCTGCAGAGGCGCTGGCGGGGAAGACTCGCCCCATGCCACTAAGCTAAACCCCCCTGGCATTAGTTCAGGGAGCTTAACACAAAAGTCTCCTGACTCAGACGTTAATTCCAAGCCGTCTTGATTACATACCCTTGTCAGTCAGTTGTGCACACAAGTGAGCCTGTAATCTTATCAGTTGATGAGTGTCTTTTCCAGCACCCAACATTTTCCTCACAGTGAACAGAAATTTGATCTTGGCAAAATTGGTGATAGACATGGCTTTTTGCGAGTCCTCAGTCGTAAATGGCTGCAACACCTTGACGTGGTACATCATAACCGTGCATAACCATCATCCCGCTGCACTACAAACTAGTATTACACTCCTATTTTTGACTCCCTGGCGCATGCTAAAAATGTGTGAGAGTTTGATGCCTGTAGCAGCAACAGGAGACAGTAACACATGAGGACATGTCAAGGCTTGCACCCGTGGCTGGGATCTCAGCATTCGGCTAAGCGGACTGGCTGTCAAGATGGAGACTCAGACCCTAACACACACACTCACACACACACAGACAAACTGCATGAGGGTTTGAATGATCTGAATGCCAGTAGGGAAATCAGGGATTGATGGATTTTATGAGAACAAGCACACAGATAGATCCCCATATATATGAAAACACACACATTTTAACCAGGTTCACTGGGTCCGTGTGCCAGTGGGGAACTAAGGGACTGATTGATTTTATGGGTAACTATTTTTAGTCAGAATGATGGATGTTTATGTATTTTATTGATCAAGTTGTGGTGCGGGCTTGAAGAATTCTTGGACGTCAGGGCATGCTGATTAATCAGGTAGCAAAGGTGTTAGAATAAAACATCCTGAATTACATTTTTGGTACATTAGCATTATTGCTAACTATTATAAATTAGAAAATCAACATTTCAGTGCAAATTCAGCATTATATTAGCATCTGTTTGCAAATGTGCCCATGATAAATTACGCTCCTATCATCTATTATTCCATGATTTCTTACAACTGTGTAAGCAAATCTCTTATTTATTAACACAGTGTGTGATTATAATGTATATGAATTTCTCTCTGACGCTGTGTAAACTTGTTGATTGGGCAAAGCCATTTCTGTGGTTTTGTGTGTATTTGTGTATGCATGTGTGTGCTTCTAAGCAACAAAATGACTATTGTGAGCACAGCTCCAGGTGCCTAGCAACCGAATCGCTCTGTTTCCTTGGCAACAGTTGCCTTGCACTCACTGTGTGGGTGATTGGCAGCCTTGACAACGGAGACGGAGTGACACTTGACCTCGCGTGCTGAATGGGAGAGGAGAAAGAAGGAGCGAGAAATAGAAGAGAGGGGGAGGGCGTGGGAGGGGACGTGCAGAGACAGAGGAGAGACTAAGTGATAATCATTCTCCATTGTAATCATCCTCCAGCATGTTTCATAAGGCGTCGTCAATACCTCTCCAGCTGGGGTCCATCATCAAACACAATACACAGTGCAGTGCGCGCATGCACGGACACACTCTTCCTGGGTGGAGAGCCCAGGCAGGCACTCCACATCTCATCTATTATCACTCAGCACTGCCTGGTGCACAGCCTCGCTACACTGTGTCTTCTTTCATTTGTGGTCTGCTACATCCTGTGCTCTGTGGGGATGAATGGATACTGGACTCCTAAAAATGTGTCACAGTTACAGATGCCACAGGAGAGTAGCTCAGAAGCTGTGCCCAGAGACATTTTTTAAAATAGGCAGTGCCAGTGTCTTTGACATCTTGGAAATTAAGTGCTGTAATTATTTTTATTTTTTTTTTAAGTGGTTTTGTAGCTTTCTATAGATTCACTGGTTGAGGGTATTCCACTGTAGTAGGATTTAATCAAAAAGCATGTTCATAGCTGACAATACCTCTGTATAGTGATAAATCAAAACAAGAACAGTGGAACAGTACAAATAACAATAGCTTTTATTGTTGATGCCATTAGGATGGAGTCAAATAAAAGCCCACGTTTGAAAATTGAGTCTGTTCTTTCACCTCATTCAACTTTTATTATTAAATCTATACTACGCTCAACAGAGTTCATAATTTAAGCCTGTTCCAGAACTTAAGACATGTAAAGTATCTGTGAATATGAATGTTCTGCCTTTTTCTTTATTAAACCTCGAGATTTTTTGTCAGATCATCTAAATCCCAGCTGTAATATCTTTACTCTGAGGTTGTCCCTCAGTTTGTCACCAGTTGCTGGAGCTCAGTGCTATATGGAACATTTATGTCACGTAAATAAATAATCACTACCTTTAGTTTCCCACATTTTCTCATTTAAAAAAGAAAAACCAAAGAATATTTCGTTCAGCACAGACTCAAGGACAACCACAGCTTGATCACAAAGAACACAGAAATCTGAAATGTGTGTGTCATCTTTTGTTCAATCCAACTGCATGTCTTTATGTACTAAATGAGAAATCTATTCTACTATGTCGTCAAAATACAGTACTTTTACTTCATCATACAATAAAAAGGAAAAACTACAACACTGACTGGTTTGTGTCTTATTGCGCCTTTATTTCCAAGATCACACTTTTCAAATTTGCTGTATTAAAAAAAAACATTTTATTCTTCTTTTTGGCCATTGCATAGGAAAATATCCATATTACAGCTCAATTTCAGGAGAACACAATATTTTCTTCACATGCACTTAAAAACAAAGAAGATTTTGTACTCTGTGATTTGCTATTATTTCTCAAACATGTCCATCAAAATGATACAATCACCTGAAAAACTGAATGGATTAAGAACAATTCATGACTTGTGAACTTAGCAGCAAAGCATACATCTTTCCCATGCCTCTCTCTCCAGTGGAATGACCTAATGCTGTGACACAACTGTCTTCACGAGGATGTGGATATCTGTGGATAGTTACAACTGAAAAAACCCAGAACGTCTAGGCTAACTGTTGATTAAACATATTTCAACTATCAACTATGCTATGTTCAGATGAGATGCTAAAAACAAGTTTATCACTGTGTTGCTGTTGGTCAGATTAAAACCAACATACCAAGCTATAATTAAAAACAAAATAAAAAAAAAAAACACAACGCATTATTTTGAAATCTTTAACATCAAACATTATTTAAAGGCTTGTCTAAACAGGATCTAAAGGGTCTTTGAGACCTATCCAAAATAATCAAAAACAGAACGGCCTGCTCAATGTGTGAGGACAAGTCAGGATACACTGCACATAACAAATATTGAAATAAATCTTAAGAGTAAAGACTACAGTTGTGAGCTGAAACTTTACTCGCAAAGGGAACACTCATCAGGAACAATCCAGAGCCTGTTTGTGATGATTCACACAGCTGTAAATTCCAATTGACCTTACAGAAACCTGTGAAAAATAAAAGTTTCAGAAACATCCTCCAACCAGCTTGATCCTAATGGGCCCAGACCCACCAGCCGCATCCTCAGCCTGTTCCTGAGAGGCATCCAACTGCACAAGGTGCTACTGATTGGCTGCTTCACAAGCATCTATCCAGTCACTGTACACATCAACTGGCTCTGACAGATCTGAGGAGCAGTGAATTAAGGATAAAAAAGAATTTCTTGCTTAAGAACAGATAATGCATGATTGAAAATTGATACAGAAGAGAGAAGTAACCAATTCTCACAAAAGCTGTTGTTATTGTGGTAAAGCGTGTTTGTTATTACAGTGAAGGTAAGAAGTGATCCCTAGAACTAACAACGCTCTGAATCAATATCATTTATCAGGAGTTCAATTAATTGATTTCCATTTCAAAGCTAACTTCTGTAGCACTAACCTCTGAAAAACATACTTCTGTAATCTTCCTCCAAATGCTGAAGCTAATAAAATTTGAAGACTCTGTCAATATGAAAAAACAATTATTTTGTCAACAGTTACACTGCCAATAAGTCATACAAAATGACAAGATGACAGAGCCTCATTTTCCTGACATTCCTTTCAATACTGAAGAGAATTTTAATATGACTTCTATGGTATACATGTGGAGGAGAAACTATAATGGTCTCTGAACAAAGATGGTATTTAGTATCCAATATGAAAGACGTCCTTGATCTTTCTTCTGTCTGGATTTTGCTGCATGGTTTCTCAAGGCTGAACACATGCCTCAGTGAAACACAGAGAATCAGTGAACCCCAAGACATCCAACCAGAAACTAGTCGCACCTTCAGCTTCAAAGTACTAAGGATTCTGGGGTGAGATAGCTGATAAAAGCCATTCACATCTGATGCCAAATCCTAAAAGTGTGGTTGTATTACATTTCTGTTTGACAAAATTTAACAGCACTCAGCTCTGAAAAGGAAACGATTTCACCATGCTGATGCCAGTAATAAAGATTGATCTCAGTGATCACAGACAGCGGATGAGATTTTAGAGCAATGCTAAAATTTTTATTCTGTCAGTGTGACAGTGCACTGAACATGATGATAAACACTAGAAAAATAGCTCATCCCCTATATTCTATTCAGCACTCCAGTTCAGCATCTTGGTTAAAGCTGAATGCAGGTGAACTCTGACCTGTGAATCTGCCAGAGCTCACTGAACATCTCATCCAAATAGGAGAGGCTACTGGAACTGGTCCAGCATTTGGGCTTCAATAAAAGTGAATGGGAGAAATTGTGGTGTAGCAGACTTGAAATGTGACCAAGCCATTTAAAAATCACATAAAATCAACGGACCCACCTGTTTGACAACGAAAGGACCTTTAATCACTGATTAATCTATGAGATTTATGTGAACAAACCTGGTGAGTGGACCTTGAGTCGAGATCATTTTGTCAGACTAGGTGTTTCCAAGATTAAGAATCATTTTGCATGCATAGACCTAATAAAAGTCATTTGTTGAGATAAGGTGTCCAAAATGTTCTACCACTCTCCCGCTGATATTTTATTGCACTTTGGGAAAGAGCGTGATGTAATCTCATATATGAATAAGGATACAGGTAATGGGGGTCTGGAACTCCTCCAAGCAGACCGTGCATGATATTATGCCAGTATTCCTGCTCCTCTCCCTGTCACAAGACAAACAAAGGTTGGAAACAGTAAGGTCAAAATAAATATCAGAAATCAACAATTAAAACTTTATTAAAATTACATATCAATAATAAATGTGTGTGTGATATTGAGCTACTTACATTTTTACATCACATGACTTCTCGTGGTTGCAGAACGGGCAGGTGAACTGACTTTCCAGATCCCCTGTCATCTTCTTCTTAGGGGGAGGCTTTCTTTTGGACTTGCGGCGACCCATTGCACACGAACTGAATCAAAAGTCTGTATATGGAAGACACAAAGTCGTGAAACGAAATCGAGGAGAGCAAGCGCGATTGGTAGTTGCCAGTAAAGAGTAGATCTGTGCGAGTACTTTGGTAGAAAACAACTCCAGTCTGCTGCTCCTTATTGTTGGTCAGTTAGCATGCTAATGTTAGCATGTTTGTTGTTGATCCCCAGTACAACATAAATCGCAACACAATAGAGAAACAGAGCTAAAACTGAACTAAATGGACTTGACTATAAAGGCGTCTTTGGTTCTGTGTCAACCAGCTTTAATTGTGAAATACATCGTACGTGTCGTATACAAAAAGTTTAATCTTGTTTACCTTTGGCTGTAGAAGACACACGTTGCAGTAACGAGGAAGACGGTTTCACAAGTCCCGGCACCGACAAGTGTTCACGTTACATGATTGGAGGAGAGTGTGCGGGCTGTGGTCAACCATTGGCTGACTGACCTGTCAGTTTAAATGATTGGCAGTGACGACACAGCGTTTGACCTATGTGACTGACGCTGCACATTCCCGCGTGGTGGCGACAGAAGCAATCGAAGGTAAAAGAGTGGTATCACTAAAAATACCCCAAAGTTTGTTGTTTTTGCCCACCACTTCCTCTCAGGGGATGTTCACGACTGGAGTCAACGCACAACAGATACCGGCAGGTTCGTTTATTTCACAAAGCACTGGTGTCGCGGTTTGTCTTCTGTCATGAGTTTATATTGGTTTTAACTCACAAATCACCAGAAGAACACATACTATTCATGCTAGCTTAGCTTGGTTAACAAAGGTGAGCTGCGTAGTCAACAGTTAAACCAGTAGCGAGGTCCATGAAGTCCAAAATGAACACCACATTAATCTGGATGTATCTGTGGTGTGCCGATATCCTTCAGCTAATAAGAAAAGAAAATGAATCAGATGTTGAAGACGAAATGTATAAACTGTGTTAGACCTGATTATAACAACATTTGTGGAGTTACGAGTTAGTTGTGGATGTTGTGATGGCGCCTTTTCGTAATGTAATGCAAAAATCTGTCCCCCAGTAAAATCTGCTTAAATTCATTAATATTCATAAATATGTCTATTAACTTGTGATCACTTAGATCATATCCAGTGCTGGTGGTACACTTCACCTGCATTATAGTAGTTCTTCTATTTTGAGAAGGACAAAAAAATTGGTGGATTATACAGATGTAGTGGCCAGTGTACATCTACATATGATAAATGACAAATGCTTCTTATAATTTATTAAACTGGCGAACAGATCACAACACAGTGATATTCTCTTTAAAATGATATGAATAAATCCAAGAAAATAAGAGCATTCTTCAAACTGAGAAGACTGACGAATCAATATTATTTCAGCAACCCAGAATACACAGACAAAACTGTGTAATCATAATTTGGCCTGAGATTTAAGTGAAAATACCCAGACAAAACTGTCAAAAGCACTTAATGATCCTAGATAAAGGTAAAAAAAAAATGTTTTACATTGTATTACATAGGGCTCTTAAAATTTACTTTATTTGTTCTGTAGAACATGGGTCAATGGCATGATGCAAACTGATGTCAAGTGGTGTAACCGGTATTTTTTTCATAAAAATGCAATGCAACGCTTTTTACATAATTTGTCATACATTAAGAAAAAAAACTGTGTTTTGTGAAGAGGTTCTGCTCAGTGTTACCAAAATGCATTGAAAATTAAATAAAGAAATACAGCAAAGAAATCTATTTCAATTGAATGTTTTCAGAAGGAAGTATATATATTTTTTACAAGTACACTTAATCCACTGTAGGTGAATAAAATATTTAATATTTATTATTTTTTTGTGGTTACACCATTTGATATTTTCAGGGGCATTCAGTCTAACTTTTGTTTAATGTCATTTCGAATAACATGAAGCCAACTTGAGAACAGAATGTACATTTTAAAAAATCTGATGCATGCTTTTAAAACAGATTTTAAAGATATTTCTGAATTGTTCATCTTGCCAAACCTTATTTGTCACTGACCCACATATCAGTGATGTGGAGAGTGAAGGTGGTCGGCCTGGGTGTGATGGCCCTCTCCCTAAGTCTGGAGCTGCTCCTCTGGTTTCTGAATCGCCGCAGGCGTGGAAGAACCCTGAATGAGGTTCTCTTCTTCCCTTCAGAGGTGGCCTGTGTTGAGCACGTCTTCAGTCCCTCCTCAACTAAGTAGGTGCAACATAACCACTGTATTAAGTCAAAGGAAGAAAAGGGATTGTATTACCTCTGTATCACTGTGCAGTTTTGTCATAATGGCCACTAATGCAAAAATAAATTCTTAGCCCCTAGATACTTTGAGTAAGTGGATTTAGTCAGTGCACTTACCATTCTTAATCCCCGCTGCTTCTTACTCAGCAGGACCAGTCTACTGAAGTTATTTCTCCAGATAAAATGAAACCTAAAATCCAACCCTTGATTGAATTAAAATCATTGATAGTACTTCACATTTCTTTCCAACTTGAATTATTTAAACAATACTGTTTACTTTCTAGAAATAAAAATGAAAATGGTAAAAAATGAAATATACAACCATTGCTGCATGAAGGATATTAAGTTAAGAACCTCGAGATAACACAATTTTGTTTTCTTTCTTTCTTTCTTCGTGTCTTCTAGTTCCTGTTTGTGCCCATTGCCTCATGGTGTAGAGACCTCTTTCTCACGTCTTCTCCACCACCTGCTCTCTGCTACGTCCTCTGTGGATTTGTGTGTTTTTGCCTTTTCAAACATGGATCTGTGCAGGGCTATACTAGCCCTTCATAGCAAGGGCATTATCATCCAGGTCCTCACTGATAAGGACTATGCTGCCATCTCTGGCTCCCAGATAGGGGTCCTCCGCAAGTCTGGTAAGAGTAACAGAAGAGATGTATTAATTTTTTGAATCTGTATGAAGTATATGTCTTCATGGTAACACATGTAGAGATATTTATCAAAACAGGACCAAAGACCAACATATGAGGGATTATAATAAACAGATATCCGTTGAAATACAGGAAGGATGACTCAGCTCTCACTCAACAAAAGGTGCTCACTGTGTGTTCTCGGACTACCAGTGTCATTACGTCTCAGAGGGTTCCTACGTAGTGGATAGAGTGGTGATCGGAAGTGTCTGCGTGAATGGATGTTACCACCACAAACCCTCTTCTGAGTCAGAGTAGTCACGCTGTGAAAGCACTGAAAGATTTTGTGTCACGTGTCTGGCTCACACTGTCTCACTTTCTCCCTCAGCCCCCTCTGCATTTAATAAATTACTTTCGGTGTATGTTGTTAAGTAAGAATTAAGTAAGTAAGAAATTGGCAACCAGACAACAACTGTCATTAGGCAAAGTGTTTCTCTAAGCGTGTGTGTGTGTGTGTGTGCATGTTGACGGCAAGCCTCTTTGACACAAGGGACAATCAGCTCCTCTCCTGTCTCTTTTGTATTTACTCACTGTTGTGCAGGAACATCTTATAATCAAATAGCTGAGTGTGACTGGCACTAAACCACACTGCTGGGGATTGTCCAGAGGTCCAGGATTCAGATTTGTGCACAGGCTCTGAATACGATCATAAAGGCACATCTTCTGACAGACCACACTCATACAGTCTGTGCGACTTTATCATTTTATTGCCAGTTGTGTTTACTCTTTCCCATAATTTCTGGCTGTCTTCACTTTGAGCTGCCGAATAACAATTTTTCAAATAGCCAAAAAAGCATTTACACAGAGCAATTAGTTCTTTTTAGGGGTCATGTTTCTTGGAAGAGAAATGCTGAGAACATCTAACACGTAGCTCATAATTGTTTTTACTTTTTTTTTTTCTTTTTTTTTAATGAGCATGCTCTTAACCTTTCCAGAGATAACTTGCATATCTAATCCTTCTGTTTAGTTTGCTCTGTAGTCCAAACCACTGAATTATGCAAACTGAAATCAGATATTATATAAAAGTAATGCTTGTATATATGACAGTTTCTGTTCCACATAACTGCTGAGATGAAGGAAGTATTGGTACCATAATATTATATTTAATTTCTGTACTTGGTTGTCAAATAGCTGTTACTGTTACAACAGCTGAATGACTTTGATTTGTAGCTTTTATTTTGTTACATAATCAATTCATAGAAACAAAAATCACAATAAACATAAGGTCTGTGGAAAATGTTATTGATTAATATAGATAGATTTTAACATCCAAATGATTCCCTCTGTTCAGACTGGCTGAGAGAAATAAGTGTCTTATGATCATATGAAGAGTATGAAAACACTTGTGACCTTTAATGTTAAGTGCTGAGTGTTGGAACCTTTTGACATCAGTGATGTTGCACTTGATGTTGAATAGTGTATGTCATGAAAGTGCAATGGTTTCAATTTGTTCTACCAGCATCACCTTTCTACTTAATAACTCCTCAGGCCATTTGTGTCAATATTGTCCATTTAGAAATTGTCTTGTAAATTTAAAGTGCGTTTAGTCCTGAGATACAGGAATAATTATCCCTGATCCTTGTAGAATAATTTGACACCGCTCTTTTCCCTTTTCGCTTTGTTTTAATTTACCCCATTCTCCATTCCACTCAAAGCACCTCACGTGTTGTTTAACCTGTAGAAATGCTCATTGATATTCCTCGTGCACCACCCACAGTAGACAGTGGGAGGGATCAACACACACACTACATGAGGCAGTGAACAATTTGCCCTCATTCTTCACTGTCCTCAGTGTCTACCCTCTGCTCCCCAGGGATCTGTGTGCGGTATGGTGTGTGTCCTGTGTACATGCATCACAAGTTTGTAGTGCTGGACCATCGGCTGCTTATCACAGGCTCCCTCAACTGGACGCTGAGTGCAGTGCAGAGCAACATGGAGAACCTCCTTATCACGGAGGAGTCACGGCTGGTGCAACCTTTCATCCACGAGTTCCAAAGGTTATGGGTGCTCAGTGATCCAGCTCGATACCAGCCCTCAGTTTACCAAAAAGCTGCTCAGCCAGAGCTCTGAGGCAGAAGGTGTGTGTGTGAAATCAGTAGAGGTAGCTTGAGCAGATGATGAAGAAAGAAGATATCACTGTAGAAGATGATAGAAGTTGTAAGGAATGTTCTTTTAAATATTCATCAGAAAAGAGCTCTGATTTTGAAGGAGACTTGTTTATCTGGATGAATCTGGTTCATGTGATTCGTTTTGTATTTTGTAGATGAGGATAATATCTACATACAACACAGAGTTGAGAGGCTGGCATAAAGGAGAGATCTTCTGTTTTTGAACAGCACAAGGTTCTTGTGTTTTTATATACTGTCACAGTTTGACAGGTTGTTATTACAGTAGTTTGTTTTGTTTTGTATTTTTTGAAAGATTTCCACTGGTAATCAAATTGATCTTGTTTCTTCATGGTCATTACATGATGAATAATCTGTTAGGTCATTTCCCTCCTCAGAACAAAGGAGAGTATGTTGGCTCGTCAGGAGCTTGAGTTTAATGCCTCTGCACAGTTCACCTTGTGTACAGTATAACTCTAAATTACACTGGCTGTAAAAAAAAATCCACTATATTGTTTAGGGTGTGCTTCTGTGGTCTCAGGGACTATATGTTGCCAAGCACCAATAAAAACTGTCTCTCAGGCTGCAGTTTGGGCAGGTCTGTTGCATCATTGCCCCACAGCTGTAGTCTCTCTCCTGCTGCAACATGATTTACTCCGTTTCATATTCACGTAGATGCCTGGCAGCACAGAGGTAATGCTCAGTGTTTCAACAATAGCATTATTTTGTGGTTTGCCAGCCCAACTAGAGTCGACCTGGTTGGGACATGATTAATGTGGCTGGTTGCATGACTCTTGCATTGCTCACAGTCAGGCCGATGCTTGTCGGTGGAAGCTGTTGAAGCCCAGCACTGCTCTGTCTGACTTATGACTTGTAATATTTCAGCAGTTACATCTCGACATGAAGCGTGTCCAATGGGAATTTTAGAGTTTGCGAATCAGCTGCTGTATTTTATCCACGGCATACAAAGTGACCAATTTGACTGAGAGGTCATGAGTTAGGACGCGTAACCACTGCGTAATGGCCTGCGCCATTCAACACACACTCCAGCAGGGCCGACTGAAGTTTACTACTTAAACTGTGTCAAGCAGCCAGCGACAGACAGGACAGTAGCGGAAATGTGACTTTTATTTTTTACTTTAAAAGCTCAAAAGTAAAAAAACGTTATGCAGAATTCTATAAAGACAGTATTTATATTCTTAAATACACATATTGATTAATGTATTATACTTCGATGTAGTAGTATGTTATAAATATTAGACAGTCGACCTCAGTTGTTCATGTAGTCCTGAACCACTTCTGTTGTTGTGAACGTAAGTGGTGCTTTGGGACAGTTAAAAGACTGTTTGCTCAAGGGAATGTGAGTAAACAGATCACTCCCGGTCACGGTTTAAATTTTATATAAAACAATTACATGTCGCAGTTTTGTCTGAAGTTACTTCAATACAGAAATATACCGGGTGAGATAAAAACGAGAGCACGATTAACTTGTGTAAGCTAGCCGAAATGAGTAGACTCGAGCGATGGAGGTTTTATTTTGAAAGCTAGTACCGGAAGTGCGCTGTGTATTCTATGAGTGGCTTGACTCTTGTTAAACAGTGGATATCCCAGAGACAGGCACATGCACAGTCTGGAAATCCGGGATCGGAGCGCCTGAAGAGACGCGCCCGACACCAGCGCACACCCATCGCCCTCCAGAGAGAGGAAGAGCAGGGGAGGGACCGACACAGAGGACAGACACCAGCCAAGGTAAGAAATACATTTTCTGTAAAGGCAGAGCGTGGTGTGAAGGTGCCATCAGGTTGGAGGAGAGTTACCGTATGGTGGGGCGGTGTAGGCTGATTAGTTGAACTGTTCCTACAATGTCAGCACAGGGTTCACAATGTTAACTTTTATCTTTGTCTTTTGCTTATTGGGCCCATTTGCACATTTATAATAGAAGAAACTCTAAAAAGTGTCAACAAGTACCATCAACCCATATGTCCTCGTATAAACAGCAGCCTTGTCTTGGGAAGTTTTACCTCTCCCTTACTTTCAGTCACATTTTGTATCATGAGGTGATCACTTTCGTGAATGTAAACATGTGTTGTCTGCTGTTGTACTAAACGCATCCAGGGGTTGAAGGTGCATCAGTTTTTAGGTGTTTCCATACTTGATGTGGAGGCGCATGCGTGGTTGCTGGTGTTTTGCTGAGCGTGTTCAGCGGCATGCCTGCCAGCTCCTCTTTATGGTCTTGGAAGTGGTAATGCTGAGCTGGTCTCCAGAGAGATCTCAGCAATCAGGGAGGAGTAGGACTCGGCTCAGCCTCTCTGAAAAAAAAATGGGGGGGGGGGGGGGGTGGG
>OMNW01009541.1:15098-28162 GCA_900303245.1 Selene dorsalis
AAGGAGAGAGTGGAGTGAGTGGGAGAGAGGAAGATATGAATGGATGACAACAGGAGGGATGCAGAGATGGATGGATATGGGAGAGAGGGTGAAGGAAGATAAATGGGCATGCAGGTGTGTTTGTGTGTGTGTTTAAGTGGGAGTGTCAGTGGGTGGATGAATGGTCAGACTTATGATTGATTAAATATACAGGGAGGGGAGGAGAATCTATTGCCCCTCGCCCACCGCTCAGCGTCCACTGACCCCATAAGTTTTATAACATGAGTCCATGTGACAAATGGACAGCGCGGAGCGGATGACTGATAGAGGGAGAACCAGTGGAAGGAGTGTGTCCTAACAGGCCATTCATGATTCATGGCACAGAGATGAGAGCTAAGAACGATGAGAAAGGAAGACAGACTGTTTTTATAATAGCACTTCCATTTACCAACCTCAAAATTTGCTAGGCTGTTAGTCTGGATTAATTTCAGACTGGTGAGAGTTGAGCTAAATTCTCAAATAACAGAGATTCCTCACCCTGAAATTCAGTGTACTGTCTTATCCCAGACATCCAACTCAGCAAGGGAGGCTTGTGATAGAGCCAAATGATTCTCATCACTCATATAAAACCCTAACTCCAGGGTGTGGGCAAATAATTTTATACTCTTTCATTAAATGCTCTTGCACCATAGATGATTTATCAGATGTATAAATCGTTGACATACTTGTTGCATATTTAGCTCTGTGATAAACTGCCATGCTGTGGACATGACCCTTTGCAAGATGGACCACTGGTCTTAGCAACATAGCGCTATGTGTTTTTTATCCTTTTTTTTTCGTCGTCAACATTCATAACATACAAAGTATAGCTCAGTATGGAGTTATACAACTCACTAATAACAGAAGCTGCTGCTGCTGCCAAAATGACAGTTTCAACTAAAACTGGACATTATAACTTTCATGAAAAGTGAGGATTTACCCTCATCGTTCACTTCATTAGGAATTCCATGCTAACGCTTGGTAGGGCTTCTCTTTGCTCTTCAAACAGCCTCAGTTCTTCATGAAGTTGATTCCACATGATGTTGGAAACTTTGCTCTGAGAGTCTTCTCCATGTTGATTTGATTCTATCACATCATCTCTGCAGATTTTCCAGCTGCACAGTCTCCTGTTGGTGGTTGTACTGGAGTCAGTTCTGGTGTCTGAGGAGGCCACTGAGGTTCACTGAAGTCACTGTCATGTTCATCAAGCCAGTTTGACTTTTTTTTCTTTTTTTTCCAATTTTTATTTATTTGTTTTAGTTATCAATGTTGACGATACATTGCAAGACAGTCACCTCTGGATTATGGAGTAAGAAGGATAAATCAGACAAAAAACAAACAAAAACAAAAATGCAGTAATAACCAATCAACAAGAACAGAGACCAGAGCCTGTATACAATTATGTAAAATCAAGTCATTCCTTATATGACAACCATTTTTCCCATCTTTTTACAAATAGATCTTCTTTCACTTTCACCTTGCATGTAAGATGCTCCATCACCAGTATATCATCTATAATTGACATCCATTGTTTGTGGGGTGTCAGTCTTGAGCCAGTTTTTAGTAATGGCCTTCTTCCCAGCCACCAGGAGAATTTTGACCAGATATCGGTCTCCTACATGCACCGATCCACCCAAATGTCCAGGGTCCGTTACAAGACGGGACTTCGAATCACATATCCCAACACATTGCAGAGAACTTAGTGAACATTCCCCCAGAAGGGTTTTATATTTTTGCATTTCCAAAAGATGTGTGTGTGGTCTGAATCCATGTGGTTACACAATCTTCAACATAGCTGGTGAGTACCCAACTGCTTACTTTTGATTCTAGGTGTGATAAAATAACCAATTAAAATTTTCCAGTTAAATTCTCTCCATCTCAGTTACTAGGTAGTAGTTTGGTGTGTTTTCCACAAATTGTGCCAAATCACTTCTGGGATCTCCACACCCAGCTCCCTTTCCCACTTGGCTTTAACGTACAATGTTGACTCTATTCTAGATTCCATTAAGCATCCATATAGAGCAGATACTACTTTTGGGATGGCATGGCTATATGCCTGAACCAGTAATTTATGATGGGGTGTATTCGCCCCTCATTTGTTTCAATATTTTTGATATAATTATCCCTCAGTTGCAGGTATCTAAATAAGTCTTGATTAGTTAGATCATGTGCATTTTTTAATTCTTGAAAGCTTTTCATTTCACCGCTGGTAGTTGTGCATATGGCTGTAATTCCTTTTTCTGCCCAGTGTTTAAATGTTTTATCGAATATTGTGGCTGTAAATTTATCATCAAATGCAATCCAATTTAATAGTCCAATTTTCTTACCTATTTTTAGTTGTTTCACTATGGAATAAGCCAGTTTGGCTTTTACTTTGTGACATGGTGCATTATTGTGCTGGAAGTAGACATCAGGAGATGGTAGATTGTGGCTATAAGGAGACCTGCACATGGTCAGCAGCAGTACTCATATAGACTGTGACATTCAGACCACGATTGATTAGTATGATGGGGCAAAAATTGTGCCAAGAAAACACTTCCGACAAAAGGCGGCTTGGGTAGATACACACCATCTTGAGACACCAATAGAAATCCAGATCCATAATCGTGATGTTTCCAATCTTCATCTGTCCAGTGCTGGTGCCTGTGTGTCCACTGAACCCTCAGATCTCCGCTCGTTCCTGCTGCTGTTTGTAAATCCTGGAGAGGAGATCAGTGGTTTCAGAAATACTTAAACCATCTCATCATGTACCAACAATGATGTCACAGTCACTGAGATAAAAAATTTTCCCCCATTCTGATGTTTTAAATGAACATTAACTGAAGCACCTGACCATTTCTGTTGGATTTTATGCACTGAACTACTGGCACCTGGTGTACAGCTGTTCCTGATACAGTGCTTGGTGATGTAATTGCCCTCATGAATTTCAGTGTGTTTTGTTGTTAAAAGAGACATATTATGCCCCTTTTCCACAAATTAAAATAATTCCCAAGTGTCTTAAAGACATGTCTGTGACATGCTTCGGTCAAACATCACAGCTGTTTTCATCCGCTCAAAACAGCCCTGTTCAGAACAGCTGGTTTCAGTGCTCTCTCCCTTTAAATGCAAATGAACCACTGCTCGCCCCACCCCACCCCTTCTACTGGTACTCACAGGTAGGGGTCATATTATGCAAATTCAAAAACTAATGACATCATTGTCTGACAACTGGGGTAACAGCTCGTAAAACCACATGGATTTCAATTTAGTGAACCTGCAAATTACAGATTATTTAGTCACTTCTCACATTTTGGGGGCTGAAAGGCAAGACAAACACCCAAATATATGTTAAAGTGCCTGCAAAAAGTGATATTTCCATAAGATGTCCCCTTTAATAATTGACTAATTTTAGTAAACAGAACTGTGGTCTGCCTTCAAAATGTTCTCTGTTGAATCAAAATGTTCGGTGAAATCACATTTATTTTGGGCTATTGCAACAGGGTGCATCTCCTATTTACCTCAAAACATTAGAATCACACAGTGTAATGTTGTCAGTGGCAGGGAAGGACTTCTAACTTTGTGCTTTGAATAAATTACTATTTGTAGCATGCAGGATGTCATGCAAAGCCTAACATGTAACAGGATACATTGATCTTGTATAAATGTACTTGCCTGTTAGCCCAACTGCATGTTGAACTTAAGGCTATTGTGTTGTTCCTGTACATACTGTGTTATATGACTATACCAGATGTTCTGCTGTCTTTGTTCTTTAACTGACTAATTGTTGAGTCAGTTAAATAGCAAAACAAATTCTGACCAACACTACCAGAAGAGATTAAAGTTAAAATTATGGAAAGCAGAGAAAGCAGTAAATCCTCACACTGGAGAAGCTGTAACTACAGAATCTTTGGCATTGTTACTGATGAGTTAGTTGAACAATTTAGCAGTTTAATCAAAAACGTTATCAAAATTGCTGTGGATTAATTTCCGCTAATCCTTTCAGCACTCCAGTTTTGCACACTTCTCTTTTTGGTTACCATCTCTTCATGAATCTGAAAACCTTCTGTCCCC
Source organism: Selene dorsalis (assembly GCA_900303245.1). Classification (NCBI taxonomy): domain Eukaryota; kingdom Metazoa; phylum Chordata; class Actinopteri; order Carangiformes; family Carangidae; genus Selene; species Selene dorsalis. The sequence goes on from OMNW01009541.1 coordinate 19,167, forward strand.
TTGTTGTGTATTTGATAGATGGCATTGGCCAGAGATCCAGGTGACGGCCCGGAGCAGAGGGATGCAGCCGACCAAAACTTTGACTACATGTTCAAGCTGCTGATCATTGGCAACAGCAGCGTGGGGAAGACCTCCTTCCTGTTCCGCTACGCAGACGACTCCTTCACCTCCGCCTTTGTCAGCACAGTGGGCATTGATTTCAAAGTTAAAACCATCTACAGGAACGACAAGAGGGTCAAACTACAGATCTGGGTGAGTTGGAAGAATACAATGCAACATTAAATGATGTGTGATGAAAAATGCATACACAGAAGGAAGACTGGTGACTCTATGTAGATGACTTAACATGGACTAAATGCAATAACTGTGCTCTAATTCTGCTCTGACATGAAAACATGAATTGGCATCTTTATACAGTTGTCAGTCTTTTTCATAGTGAAAATGAGCTGTTCTTATGTTAGATAGAGTCACATACATTTCCCAGTTGTGTTTCTGTCCATGGAGCAAACTGAACTAGGAACCCAAAGAAAGAAGACAGATATTCAAGAACAAAAGTTGCCTCCAACTTTGCCATCTTCATTCATTATTTAGCTTTTCCTTCACCTCCAGGCACTGAAACTGTTTACCATTACACACATGCACACACACACACACACACACTCACAGTCGAGTTTCTCCTTTGCAGCAGGAAGAAAGTGTTATAGTTGGGCAGATAAGGGTCAGAGCACACTGTGACTCTCATTAACTCAGGGAAAGATGTTTGTTCAGTGCAGAAGTTGGGAACTGAAATCTGGCAGTGAAACAGTTTGACCAGATTTCACTCTAATTAATCTGCTTTAGTTTTAGCCACTCTGTCATATTTTACCACTAGTGTGGCACTTGCTTTATTTTTCAGCTAATGCACTTAACAGCAAACAGGCCTGAAAATTTTTCAATGTTCACCTTGGTTTTCCCAGGGCAGGTTCTTTACTGTATATTTGACTATGACAAATGACTCATTCTTTTTCTGTAGTTGTCTTTGCAGAACTGACAACAACACAGAAACCGTAATGGATAAAAACTCAGTTTTAACATGCAGATTCATTTAATTGATGTGGGTGGACTGGTAAATTAGCCATCTCTCCCACTGATTTACAAGGGAGCTTTTGGCAGGTTTATTGGTTTTTAACCAAACAGACTTACAAAATATATTATATAACAATTAGATTGATATAAATATAATGTAACTGCAGGTTTTTCACACATTTTATGTAACTGCTAAATTCCCCATTGATCAAATGACCAGCACTGAACGGCTATATCAGAAAAGATTTATATGAACCATACACACTCACAGGTTGTTGTCTCTTGTCTTCACAAAGTTTGACAGTTGGGCATCAAACCCCAAAAACCCAACACACTTGTGTGTATGTATCATATTGTTCAGTTCAACAAAGATAAAGAAACAGCTGGCAACCTCTGGACAAAAACATGGTAGATGGTTTCACAGGATAAAGGCTTTTACAGTTAGTCTATAGTGTCTTTATTACGGAGAGCTGTGACACTCATGTCTCTAAGGTCTGAAATAATAATAATAATTTCCGACAGGGTTTTTTTTCCCTATGATAAATAAAAGATATATTCATATTATGCTGGACAGAGCAAACATGTCTGAGGCTATATCAGTAACACTGAGACTAAAATGTTGCAGTGTCCGTATTGTCGCAGCTGTAATTTACTTAAGGCAGGGCTCCAGACTGCCCCTAAATAGAGGCATTTTGCCCCTAAAATTTTAGATACTGCAAGTAAATTTTTCATCTACTTGTGCATGTGCAACCAGTAAAAGTTAGGGGCCACTGTGCTCCTAGTAAAAAAGTTAGTCTGGACCCCTGACTTAAGGTAATTAAAGGCATTTCCTGGAGGTTGAGAAGATCTAAAATGCGCTTCAACCAGTGCCAGAGTGAATGGTGCTTTTGAAAGTGTTACACAACACAAACTGTTTATCCTCACCCCATTCCCTAGATTGCCCTCGTACACGACGCTGCCTGTCATGGATGTGGCATAAACTAATTTCTCACAGTCTGGAGTTAATGATAGTTGATGTTTAACATCGTCCCCAGACGGCAGGGTTCATGAAAGATGCATGGGTTGGAGCTGCCTGAGCTGAATGTGCTTACTGCGCAGACTGACACCCAGGACAGATCTATTACTGAATGTTAGTGGAAGGCGAGGACTTACCCACAGTACTCGTGTTAGATGAAAGTAATACATCTTTTCTTTTCTTTTTCTTTTTTTCTTCAGCGTAATGGATTCAGAGTAGCGTTGCTGCTCTGCTCAGCTTAACAATGATACAGTTGCATAATTTTACACAAGTAAGGTGCCAAGTACAAGTAAAAAGTTATTGTCTGCTGAGCAACTTGAATGGGTTTCATGGGGGCATTAAAACAAGCTCAACTCATTTTGTAATACTGCACTAAAGTCGGGCATCCAAGGGTTTGAGACAGTGCTAACATCTTAAACTGTGCCTGCCTCAGTGTGGTTCCTTTGACATATGCTACAGTTTACTGACAAGCCCTAAATCTTCATCTTTAGAGAGCTTGATATTTAGCATTGCTTTTCATCAGTCAGAATAATCAGTCTTATTTCTTAATGCAATGTGTCTACAGCAACATTTTCATTTCATGGTTTAACAGGTTTCCCATAATCAGACAAAAGCATAAACAAGACAAATAACATCTTCAGAACTTATTTTTGTCCCTTGAGGCATTGCTAAAAGGGAGAGAGCACATCCTGGTGTATGTACAGGGTGTGGCAACGTCAGCACATGACGGGAGGGATTAACTTCTAAGTTGCATAATGATTCATCTTTCCTTCTCGGTTTAACTACTTGTTTTCTTCACAGTGAAGTTTTTGTTTTTTAATTTCAGAGATGATTATGAGTAGTTTGTCTCTAATTTTTAATGATGAAGTTTATGTTTTCTTTAAGTTGTCAGTAGTAATAGAATAGAATGTCTTTATTGTCTTTGCATCAAGCACAAAGAAATTGAGAGGTTCAGTCCTCCTTAGGTGCAATTTAAAAAAGAAGTACAAAAAAAACACAAGTTAAAAAAAAATATATATATATATACGTGTGTGTGTGTGTGTCTATATATATATATATATATACGTGTGTGATAAATAAGAAAGAAAGAAGAAAAAAGTAATGTAATGTTTGTTCCCTTGTTACACAGGCATCATGTGACTGCTGTGAATTTCCAGTTTCCTTCAGATTGTTGTGTTTTAAACAGTAAGAAAAATGTGATCCCCCAAAACATGACAAAATGGCTAAGATGAACTGTGTGTGTACAGGACACAGCAGGGCAGGAGCGTTACCGCACCATCACCACAGCCTACTACAGAGGAGCCATGGGGTTCCTTCTCATGTACGACATCACCAGCCAGGAGTCGTTCTACGCTGTTCAGGACTGGTGGGTACAACTATAAATGATTTGTCAGAGATCAGTATGTGTGTGTGTGTGTGTGTGTGTGTTTATGTGTGAAGGCATTTGAAAAAGGATGTGTTGTCATCATCTCGGCCATTTTGTTTGTGTGTTAAATACATAAGATGTAACTCAGACAAACTGTGACAAAAAACAATATAAAACACACATCTCATGTCATCGGACAGTAGTTACCGTAGAAGGAGGCTGCATTGAAATCCTGCAAAATAACAGCAGTAGTGGGATTAGTGAATAGATAACAGGAAATCAGACTATCCAAAGAAGTATCCAAAATAAAAGTAATGGCCTCTTTCATGGTGTTGAGAATTACACACGTCTTTTTACTCTGTGAGTAGTGTAATCTGTGATGGTGCAAAACATTATGTAAATTGATCACATGTTTTAAATTATAATTTTCAAACTAATGACTGAACCTTTCAGATAAAGCATAAAATGTAAATATTGTGATTGTAGTATTTCACATAAATATTGTACTTAATGAATTCATGAATGTGTTTTTTCAGTGTCAGAAATGCATGCATGTAGGGATTAAATCGCAGCTTTTGCTCAGTGTTGTGAGGGGACAGATGGTCACTGCAGGACAGGTGGTTGTGAAAATATTGCGTTGGTGTTTCCCAGGGCAACCCAGATCAAGACGTACTCATGGGACAACGCACAGGTAGTGCTGGTGGGCAACAAGCTGGACCTGGAGGAAGACAGGCAGGTTCCCACTGAAGATGCCCAGAGACTAGCCACTGAGCTCGGTCAGCATGCGCGCGTGCACACATACACACACACACACACACACACACACACACTCAAAATGACACACAAACCAAACATTCCTCACTAACCATAACTCAGTGTTATATTTACTCTATCTGTCTCTCTTTTTTCACTCTATAGGCTTCCAGTTCTTCGAGGCCAGTGCCAAAGACAACATAAATGTGAAGCAGGTGTTTGACAAGCTGGTGGACGTCATCTGCGAGAAGATGAACGAGAGCGTCAACGGTGATGCCAGCCCGTCAGCCGCTCACAAGGGGGATAGTCTGAAGGACACGCCCCATGGCAGCCAGGGTGGCTGTGCATGCTGATAACTGATAGTGGAAATACATTGAGTGTGGGTTTCATATTTACTTACACACATACACACACACACACACACACACACACACATACACACACAAACAGATTAATTGAATTGCCAAAAAGATCTGCCATTGTGAATGTACTTTACCATATGTTACTGCAATACTATCATGGATGCTATGCTCCCTTGTTTTTCTTGTTATCTTCTTTCATAATTTGAATGGGACTGTTACACCGAGATGCCAAAGAGCTGCGTGCAGCAGCTGTGCCTTCTGCCCAATGCCTGTGCTTCATTATTTCCTTGTTTAATGGCTGAGCAGCACCTGTTGGAGGTGAGGATGTGAACAAAAGGCATGAACCAAATCAAGCCCGACACAAATGGCAAGGTGGGATCACTGTGATTTACTTGTTTCATGCTGCCCCCTTGTGGGTGTATTGTGAAAATGCATTAGTGTGATCACTGCCCTTCAACCTTTTATTGTATCGATTCATTTCGCTCCTGCTAAAGAATGAAGGCCCACTGTTCAGTACAAAGTCAGACATACAGTACCTGAAAGGTGCCATGTCACTCCAGGTGTATGTTTGTAATCCAGGTAGTTTTGAAGGGATACTCTCATTTTCTTTTAATTTATGTTTTCCTTTTTTGTACTTTTATTGGTTAATGTCAGTCAGATATTTCATTTGCCAGGTTTCATGCATCCCTCTAAAAACCGGGATTAAAAGATATGGATTATCACAGTATGACTGCTGGTTTTTATTTGTCATTTCATCTTATGTTCCCATGTTAAAGTGTATTAAACAACACTTGTGATTAGCATGAGTCCAGAGATTTCCACTGAGTAATTAATCTCTATAAAATGAGAATGTTGTTCCATTTATTAGAAAATAAAACATTAATCAGGTTTGCTTTTACACCCCACAATGAGATATGTGATTCCTTTGATTAGCTCTGTGTTGTTTTTTTTGGAAATGCTGCCATCCGTTAATATCACAAATCATTAATGAACGTCAATACTTTATGTTCACCTCCCGTTAGTTGTAAATTTCAGGAGATCAGAGGTTCTATTTTTGAAGGGACTTTGGACACCAGGAAATGTTGTTCCCCACACCGAAAGCAAAGTCAGTGACGTGTAGGCAATGAACTCCCCTTTTTCCCTGTGTGTGTGTGTGTGCGTGCGTGCGTGCTTGCGTGTGAGTGAGTGAGAGAGATACCTGTGAGAAGATAAAGGGGCATGTGAAAGCCTCGTTGAGCACACTCCTCATTGATCAGACCTCAGCGGGCAGACGGCCTTCAGTTCATTACAGGTACGAGCTTTATGGTTTTTCACACTTTTTAATTATAATATCCAACTATATAGTCAACAACTACAACTCTTTTCATTCTAATCTAATTTAGAGCAAATTAACCTATAATATGACCCAGCGTCCAGGATATTTGTACCAGACAAATCTCTTCATCTACAACATATAAACAGGGAGCAGGTTTTCTTGTAGCTGATCAGTGTGTATCTGTGATGGTTCATTTTAAACTGTTGGTAAGATGATTTAAAACCCATTTTATAATTTTGATTATTTTATGCCTTTGTGACTTGTTTTAATACTGTGTCTGAGTGGTGTATGCACAAGTTTTTGTTGTTGTTGTTGTTTGTTTGTTTTTTTAAGTCTGGAATGGAGGAATTAGTTCTACTTTGTATCTCACAAATTCTGTTTTTATATTTTCTTTGTAATCTGTAAAAGATTTATCCCTCGAAGTGTAGTTATGCCTGTCTTAATATAAGCAGTGAGTCATTATGAACCACACTTGTGACCGCAACACGATAGAACTGGCACTAACAGACTGAAGAAGTATAAGTATTGTTCAGTCCTCAGTTCACTTTTACAGTATATACTGAACTAACTACACACAGCAGAGGTAATTAGATTTTATAGCTCATGAAGGTACCTTTAGTTTTTCTCTTACTTCCTTGATGTTGTATTAAAACATGTTATTTGGCCTGTTTTACTGCCCCAAGACTGAGTTCAGGCATATTCAAATAAAAACCATATGATTTTATTGGTGTTATTGGAAACAGTTTATTGCCTTTTGGAAACAAGGCAACTGTTGCCAAGTAGGTTTCTACTGTCTGTTATCGTCAAAGCTGCAATAAGGAAGAAAAAAAATCACTGACACCCATCTCATCTCACTGATACAGATGGAAACAAAGCTGTGCAAGGTTGGGGACAAGGGTGTGTGTGTGTGTGTGTTTTATTGTTATCCTTAGCTACTTGTGCTGTGACAGTCAGCTAGTTCAAAAGAGATCTTTGCCATTAATCATGAACCCACATTGAAGTCAGTTACATTACTGTATATCATAGCTCAAATGACATACTTCAAATTATGGCATGGTGCAGAAAAGACACTTTTATTCTCTGCTGACATATATATGGGTTACAGCTTTTGACGTGACACTGATAAAGGGTACCGCAGTGTGATAAAACTGTTTGTACACGTTAACAATGATGGGGACAAAAGTTCAGAGCAAGAGGAAGTGAATTTTTCTCTTCCACGTGTAGCCTGTAGGGTTAAAGAGGAAACTGCAAAGATCATGTGATTCAAGTGTGGGCCTGTTGATGTTTTTAATAACACGCAGACAAGTGAAATTTAAAATAAAGTGACAAATACACATTGCAACTGAGACCGTAGATCAGGTCTGTATGAAAACTGACGTGAAGATTAAGACCCCACTGTTTCCCTGCCAGTTACTATGGTTAATGTGTAACCCAAGCAAATGCCATTTGATCCACATTGGTGCTCGCTAGTGTTGTAAGTCAGCACCCTACAATTGATTTTCCTACAAGAGGTAAAATGCAAAGTTGTCCATCCAAATCTCCTAAGCAATAAATGAGGTAGTAAATGTGGTTAAGTATGCACTTGAGTTCTTTACAGGTGAACTAACACACTTTTTCTTCTCTTTTTTGAACAGTGTGAAGAAGAAAGTAGAAAGAAAAAAAAGCAAAGATGTGTTGCAAAGGCTTTCTCAAAATGATGATGTTTATCTTCAATGGCGGCATCTTTGTAAGTTAAAAAAGAAAATCTTCTGCTTTTGCTCTCAAGCTCTAATTAATGTTTCACACAAAAACTAACTCTGTGCAAAAGCTAGTTCCTTGTGCTTTGTACTATATTGTTTTACAGCTCAATCTAGAGCAAGGTAGCCAAGGAGAGACAGGAAGTAAAGAAACAGACTTGTTTGCTTTCATGCTGACAGCCAAATGAGAGGTTTTATTACCACCTTCATAGAGCCAGGAGCTTAGCTGAGTTTAGCTTAGTTTTAATTAGCGTAGAGACCGGAAGCAACTATCCTGGCTCTAGTTAACCCCCTGAAAAAAATTAGGAAAAATTTAACATGTGTCTGGGGTTATCTGTTAAAAAGATTAGTTTGTGAGCATGCAGAGAAGTACATTTCTCAGAACATCAGCATTGTCATAACATGGCTGCGTATATCCACGAAACTGACACACTCCTCTATAGTTATTTTCAGCTTTTAGTTGTGATCTCTGTTTCTGTCTAAAAGCCCATACAGAACACTGTCCTGCTGTTATTGCATGTTATTACATTATCACACGTCTGAGTCGTCTTTGTCTGGCTGTGACATTTAACCAGAGGTGACAAAGTAAGTGCAGGTCAGTGTTGGACAGCTATGACTCAGTATCTGAAAGTTATAAAGGTTAGTCAGTCAAATTTTTACCTGAGTTTAAGTACTGGAATACTTGATTTTAAAAATATAAGTCTTCAAAATTTATTTTCTTGTGTCAACACATTGTTGATTTGTGTCACATTTACTCTGAAACATCTGACTGAATGAAGTGACTCACTGTAAAACCTGCAGAATGAAAATCCTGTTCGAAGATGATAGAAATGACCATAAAAACCCAAGTGAGCTGAACTGAACAGAATAGCAGCTAGCTACATGATGATAATCACAAACATTTAATACCCCACAACTTGCTTTCCAAAGCTGAAAGACAAATTTATGTTGATAGTGATGAATTTTGTTTGTATTAAACACAGCAAACATCTAAAACAAAGGGAATCTCTATTTAATTACAACATCTTAAACATGGACTGGAAGAGTCAAGGTCAAAGTGACAGTGTAGTTGGCTTGTTTCTTCTGTGATCAACACAGTGTAGAGTTTATTACACTTTTAAAAGTTAAAAGAAACTTAATTCCTCTGACTAACAGCTCTGCTTCAAAGAAACAAATACTTCACAGCTGAAATGTACAGTATGTCTTTCAGCTGCAATTGCATTAAAGTTATAAAGTCACAGTCTAAAAATATAAGGAGTTAACCACACAAGCTTCATATTTACCATGTATACGTGAATGGCATCAACTTTTTCATCTTATACTCACCAAGAAAGTGAATAAATGTACATACTTCAAATTGTTTATAATTTGATATGTGAGAAAT